>DWPT01001268.1:0-19288 GCA_018251895.1 Agathymus mariae mariae
AATTGTACTTCCTTTTCATTGATTTAAATAAATAGTAGATGAATGAAGAAATGTGATTTTAATCGAAAATCAATAAAGAATATCTCAGAGTCCAATGAAATCAAAAAACTTCTAATCTTTAATTTTATAAATAAGTGATAACTATGGTTTTGAGTAGTTTTTAGGTATTAGATTCGACTTTATAGAGAAAACTAGCTGTTATTATACAAAGTCTGTTTTCATTTTCAATGCACTAATTTCAAATACTACCACACGAATTGTCACGCAGAATTTACCAACGGATAGATTGGTTCACATTGAAGAATTTTAGACTGGGGTAATCATAAAAAAATATTATTATTTGTAAAAAGTAAGTATTGATAACAATTAGGAACAAAGATATTTTGATAACGACTTATTACGAAATAGGGCAGTTTAATCTTCAAGGACCGTAATACAATTCTCAAACATTTCTCCAATTGTCAGACTACTCTTAAGAATTTTGCAATTTACACAATAGCTTTTTATTATTAGGCATCAATACTAGGAACGGCGGATGTTTTTATTATAATCCTCGGTTCCATATTAACGTGTCATAAATATATCGTTATTGAGTTTAAAACGAGTAAGATGTCTCTAGGCGGAGTCCTATTATTGTGGTTAGGGATGGAATATCACTGGTATGATTCAGGATTGAGGATTCCAGAGGGATTCCAAGCCATCTGACAGTAAAGGGGTTTTGATGGGTAAAAATATTTACATAACTAGGAATCTTTTCCCAAAAAGATCCGGTATACTTTGTTTCCGGCCTGTAGTTAAATCAGATTTGAATTAATTGACTGCTTTGTTAATGAACCGCTTTGTACAGACGAGACTTAACCTAATGGGACCTTTTATAGTAAACTAAATATTATATATAGTTGTCGCGTAGATGAAGAATTTTAACCGAACGGTTTTATTTCTGAAATATATTTTCTAGAATACATCGTGGAGAACAAGAACAGAAAGAGGTAACATTTCCATTTTTAAATTAGGTCCTTGAACCATTCAGATTATTATTAATAGAATAAAATTATTATTGTAAGGTTCATATTTGCCGAGGTTTCCCGCTATTCTGTTTTCTTTCAAATCTTAGAGGTTAAGGCTTTTTAATATAAATTTTCGTTTCATGTAATCCGTTGATTCTCCAAACAAAATAAATAAATAGGCAAGTAAAATAATGCACGTACATATAAATTAAATTTAAGTAATTTAAGTCAAAAAATTAAAAATCATATCTTTCTAATTTAAGTCCCAGAAAATAGATTAAACTGAGCTTTTTAATCACAATTCTGTTTAATATGGCAACCCTGAAACAGAAAATGGTGCACACGATCGGCAATACCAGATGCGAGATAACAAGGACATATCGAATATAATTTCCAATATGTTTTATGAAGCAGCTTTACGGTATTAAGAGGCGAGTAATAATATTGACGACGTAATCCACATAAGCGTACCATAAAGCGAATTTTATCGTCGCAAATCCGACTTTAGGTACGAATATATCAAGGGTTGGTGTGTCGTCAGCCATGAGACTTTACTATATCGCATATCATATATAATCCTTTATTGATACGAAAAAATCCAAGAGTACATTTAAGAGAATCTAAGAGAAACATCTTTAACTTGCTACAGACAAAATCATAGACTTGTCAATTTTTTTTATTTGTATATGTCATATAGATAAATAGAAACAAACCGCTTTCAGGCAACACTGCCATAATATAATGAATTGTTGGTAATTCACAGCAAATAAAAACGAGGGTATACATAAAATTGTATCCCGATTGCATTTCAATGGTAAATGTAATAAATGTTTCCACTTCATAGAACTAACAAATCAATGCCTAAAACTTTGCGAGTGCTATTTGTAAATGATATAGGTTTTTTTATTACACCGATGGCAGCACACTGGTTATATTATATAAAAAAGGAATTGATAATTATTACAAAGGAAAAATCAAATAGTGAACAGGAAGTGCCATCCCTAACCCCACGGGGTTATTAAGGCATTACTAGATAACAGAACGATAGTCAATGGTTGACAGGTGTATGCTCCCATGAAGCGCGCGGCGGCTGTCGGACGCAGTAACGATAGTGTAAGAATTTACTGTGGTCAATCGTTTTGATGGCTGAAGCCGACGCCATCTAGCCCAATATTACTTCAGCAGCTTTTTATTAACGCAACGACCTGCTATCTACATCTTAATATCATCTCGATTGAAGTATTTTATGTGTCATTGTGATCTCGTTGTAACTATCCTTGCTTCTCAAGTCAAAATGATAATTGGAAGAGATAGATTGAATATTTTGTTTAAGTGTCCAATCCTACTTATTATTCAGTACTTTATAATTTTTCAATATTTTTATAAAGAACTCTAAGAGCTCTGCAGACGTGTTTCATCTCGACGACTCTGTTGGCTGATTGTATGAAAGGATTCATTGCGTTATTACTAGAAGCAAATGCCGTTTTTTTAATAATCGATAACTACCGTTACTAGTATTTGTATTTGGAACAAGAGCAGTTTCAAATTTGTGTTTCATAAAGCTACCTAGCAATTGTCTAGTTTTAATAACGAGTGTTTATAATAATGTATCGATCGAATATTAATAATATCGATTAATTCTGTTGGTTTGGTACATTATCAAAGTGAAATACCAACACTGATTTATTACAAGATTATTTGTTGGAGCAGGATATTTTATGTCGTAATAAATAGTTGGTAAGCAATAAAAATTGGTTCTGATTTAAGAAAAGTCGTATTGTGCCTGACACGCTACCGTGCAAAAGTAGCTTAATATTTGTTTATGTAACAGTCGCAGCTAAGCAGACATATGGCCATCGTTGCCTACGCCTATCTATCACGGTAGGAGTGTCACCAATGCGTTGCTACAAGTAGTAATCAGTAAACCCGTTTGTTAACTATATCTTTAACACTCAACTGAACATTAGTAACAGTATAGCTAGGCTATACATTTAAAAGAACACTATCGCCTTTGTGTGAGTGATAGTACAGTTACTTCAAATTCCCGAATGACCGGAGCTGTTTACACCCCGTTTATTAATAATTTCATAAGCGTTAAGTTAATTAATAAGTTAATAAACAGTCCATCTTTAATTTGTTTCCATTCAAGCACCACACGCTGACGTTGAATAATTTGTAAGGTTCCGTATATTCGATAAATTAGAGCAAGATCGTCCGTCTGCATACGTACGAAAAACTATATAATCTGTATCTGATATGCAGGGTACCTATTAATTAAGATAACTTCATTGTCAATTAATGTCCACAGCCTAAATTAATGTTCCATTATTAACGTGTACATCTACGAAGTGATAATCATAAAAGCGTAGACTGACAAATAGAATGTGATTGTTGATAACATAAGAATGAGTTATCTTAATTATGTTCTAAATATTTTGGATAAGCATATCGGGTTTTTTTCAAAACATTGGTTGGTACAGGTACGTATTATAAGGATAAATTTTACTAATATATATGTTTATAATTTTTATTACCTACAGAATACGACGTTAGAGCATCTAAACTGGTAAGGAGTTAAATATTTACCAAATTAAAAAGCATATCAAAACGGCGAAGCAAAGGTTTATATATTTTTTATATAGCATTTTTCTTTTGCGGACTTAGATTTCGCATCTGTACACTACTTGTTTATTTAAAGATAAACAAAGCGCGCGCATCTGTGTTGCTTGCGCAATTAAACACGCTATATAGTAACGTGTTGCCAGCATTGAATATTTGATATTCACGTTATTTTGTTTGACATAGCTGTTAATGTCGCTTTGGCATGTCATTGCACCGGCGATCATTATCTTTTTTCAATAATATACCGATGTGTTGGTCGATTTAATTTCATAGAAATTCAGTTATTTATTCGCTCTTGTTACCTTTCTTTACAAGATCAATTAAATAAATTGTTTTGTACTACTACTAACTTTTTTCTTTTTATAATCGCAATCACTGCTAAGCTACAGCAATCAATGTACAACTTAAATGATAATATAGTTTATTTATTTTTTATGTAAATAGCCGAGAAACGAGCAGACGAGCCATCTTATGGTAAGTGTCACCGTCGCCCATGGACATCAGTAAGACTAAAGGTATCACTGATGCGTTCTCAGCTAAAAATGAGAAGAAAAAAAGACAGAAAGTACTGGTTCTCAAGCCCCCAGCCGGAACAATACGAGTCGTTTGGCAGCTGACTCAAGCAGAAGGGTGGTAGCTAGTCTGGCAGACATCAAGTGTTTTGCAATCGTAATAAATTTGCGTATTTCAAATATGTTGAAAATGAAATATAAATTATCCAATATTCAATACCTCTATCTTTACGAGGTGCTAGGATTTTTTAAGTCACAGGTTAGCTTCTAACTTCCACCCTTCTAGAAGCAACCGAATTACGTATTTGGTTGCAATACTACAGAACCAGTTATAATTAATATATAGTTATAGCAAGTCCTGTTTCTCGCTACAGGTTATTTTCACCATACACCACAAAATGGGTGATCGCACCACATACCATCAGGTGGTCCTTACGTCTATTGAAGTACATACTATTTATTAATTTTTAAAATAACGTCCGCTGTAGCATTTAAAATTGTAGAAATATAATTGTCTCCTAAAAGTAAATACGTATCTTCATAGTGAAAGGGATGTGCTTAAACCTACAGATTACATTTTTTTATGCATTTCATAAGATTTTAATAATGTACGAACTCCGTTCACGGCGTGTATTGAGTGTTGTTTGACATGTAAAATATGAATAGTAGAAATTACTATCGGCCATTACAAATGCAAGATCTAATAGAGATATAACAAATGAGCGTTCAAACCGCGCTCAGGTGAAGTTTAACTGTCATTAATGTTGCCATGTTAAATGTACGAAATATAGGTATTATATATGACCGAAATAAATAAGAAATTATTCGTATTAAAACACGAGCCATAAAATTATTACGTAACTATAATTAAACTATTAATTGATATGTATTTTATTATGATGTCTTGAATAAATTGATTTAAGTGTCTATTTTTTTTTATTTATATATTAGTAGCTATAAACATGGCGAGTACATTAATTTGTTTTAAATATATTTAACTTTATTATATTTTTATAATCTATTAATTGTTAAGTTAATGTTTGTATGCTATCATTGTTATAAAATCAAATTTAATTAAGACATACACATGTTGTCAGTTGAACAACAAAGCTTAGAAAGTACATAGATAATACAGAAATAGCGATAATAATTGTTACTTGTAATGCCATGCATTCGATCTTTAAACATGTTATTTAGATAAACTGTGTCGCCACCATTCCGGACATTGGGGTGATGTGGTATTCGTGTCGTGTATAACAGCTATATAATTGGTCGATGTGGTTATGGCCAAGTGTTTTAATAATTGTGAACATGCCGTTAACAGTCACACATATACTCAATTTAGAAATAAGTCTTTTCAGCAACGCCATTACTATTTCATAAATGAGTTTTAAGAATGACTTCAAACTTTTTAGTAATACATCGGTCTTTTCAGGATTTATATCAGATTTCCAGAAATGTCAATAATTATGACAGGACATAGATTTTTCTCAATTTTTTTTAATTAACGTTTAAAAAACTTGAACAGGTAGCTGAGATTTATGAGAATTCGCATTACTTGGTAGGTGTAATAATACCCGTGACACTGTAACGCAGTACACGAGTGCCAACGTACTAGATAATTGGATGCAATGATAAGGTACTGGTTTTGGTAGTTTGTAGATGTTGTGGCAGTTGTGTGTGTGTGTGTTTCGACGTGGCAATACATTGCATGTGAATATACAAAAATTACCTTGATGGCCGAAAATATTGAATGTAAAACTTTTGAAAAGTATCATAACAAATGTTAATCCATAATTATTATTATTATTTATTGTTATCAAGCATTAACTTTTTGTATGTAAAAAAACTGTTTACTTTTTTATCTATTTATTTTGATATAGTAAAATTACATTAAACAAAAGTTGTACAAAAACTTTGTTCACATCATGTGTAATCATCACATTATATATATTGTTCACATCATTTATAAATATTTTAAAGAGATGTATACTATTTTATACAAATATTATTATTAAATCATTGTCATCAAATGTAGAACAATGTATGTAAGAATTTGTAATACATTTTTTAAATACTGATATTTTTTTAGAATCTCTTACAGCAGAAGATAGCGAATTCCACAACCTAGCCGCCTGAAATGAAAGGAATGAGGATAAAGCTGGACATACGAAATTCATTTACAGAAAAACCTATAAGAATATCTTAAGAATATAATTTAGTTGCGATTAATTCTAGTTGATCTATCCGAACCGATTTAATTTGCACAACTAGAAATACTGACTCTCAATATCAAATGTTATCAAACACGTGGAAATTTTTAAACGTCTGATTTTTTTATTTATTCTATGTGTACCGTTTGTAGATGTAAGTGTGTATCGAAAACGGTGTCATGACCAAATATGAATTAAGAATATTTAGCCACTTATCCTGTCAAACTATCGCGCACGACGGTACAATTTATTTATTTAGTAATTATAATGAAAATCGAGAATTCTATCCACCGAGAATTGAAGTCAACGCGTCATTGTTTACAGCGAGAATGTATTGACCACTATAACTAAAATACCTGATGTGAAGTTGAAACAAAGTTCGTAAGTGCTTACAAAGTCGTCATTATCTTTAATGATGTAGAGATGAATAAGTTTGCAAAATGTTACTCTTACGTGTGTACAGAATATTAAGGTTGTATCTACACACGAAAGAAGGCAATATTTATTAAAAACGCTAGCTTAAAATTGGTAATAAAGCTGAAAGCATCAAACTCCCTAAAAGCAGGCCACCAAAATCATTGCTCAGTGAGCCGGTTGCTACAAGAACTTTTTTTTAATCACGTAAATTCATGGACAGCGACAAGTGGCTGTAGTAACATTAAATAACTACCAAAAAATGTGTATGGAAGGAACATATAATAAATAATTCATCACATACAATTATTATTCAATGTTCAGAAAAATAACAAAATTTCTGAAATATAAGACCTGCTACTATACAACCAAATGATTGCTATACAGGCAGGAAATGCTGCAAACATCTTGGGTACTACATCACACAAACCGAGTTTAAACACTTGTTTTAATTAAATATTTTACTTCGTTTTTATTTTATTTTTAATATAAGTATTTTAATATAAAATACGTATTGTACTTTATGCAATAACTTAAAATAATTTTAACATTATAATTATAAAATAATAATGGTCACGCAGTTGAGATATTGGCTAATAAATTCAATAGGGAATAGGGAAGAAGGAATAAGTGTTAATCAACATGTAAATTTCATATTAGTCCGTAATATTACCGGAAGAAATTAGCAACTCACTTGAGCGAGAGGATTAATTTCTATGAATATGTTTCTTCTATAAAGATCGAAAAGTATCGGCAAAATGTATGATTTGTAAGAAGAAGGATTGAGTCAGTAACAACGGCGCTAATTAACCAAGGTTCACCAATAAACCTAAAATGTGAATCAGTAGTTGTTGTGCGCAATCAAACATTTTTTTTATTCCTTCAATTATCGTTAAAGATTTTAAATATTTTCTTAACAGTCTCGAGAATATGTAGCCCCAAATAATTTAAATAATTATTCAAGTAGGAATAAAACAAACGTATCTAGGTGAAATGCAAATGAATCGATTTTTCGTGCTAAGTTCGAAGTCGACAATCCGGGTCGGTCCACAATTAAATATTATGTGAACGTGTCCAATACCGCCCTTAGACCATAAAGCGCGGTGTGGCTCTAATTGTAGTCATTTGGCCATAAATAGTGGTCATCGATCATAAAGACCATAACTTTTGGTCGTAAATCGAAGACAGCGCGAGTGAACGATTCAAGCATGCAAAATATAACACCTGCCAGTATTCCCAATCAATGGTCGGTCGATGCTCGTTTTACTGTCGACAGTCACATCTAAGTGCACTGGCGGTTTAATTAGCTTTACGAATAGACGCCTTATTTCTATAGGAACTGTTGAAGGTACAATTTTGTGAACTTACGATCAGTGCATTTTATATCATTTTGATCTTTTATACGAACAACATCTATAGAACAATTTTCATATAGTCAGCGGTCATATCTAGACACGTACATCGTACGAAGGTTGCGCGGACGAAAGAGTATCGAGCTAATTTTTTTCAAAATTCGAATTGTTAAAAGAAATACCATAAACCAGAGAACGCGAATAACGTAATTTGTTAACACCGTTGCAAGCGACAATCGAAGCATGTTTGCGGCAGCGTTTCATACTTGCTGTTCAGTTCCGGAAAGCTCAAAACTAAATACATTATCCAATAAACGGTTTTAATCAACTAGAAATCGACATAAATGTATTAGACTCGAATAAATCGATTAATCGCCGCCGAAGTAATTACTACAATTTAAGACAAATGAACAATTTTCATGGTGAACGTCATGTAGAAATCGGATGATTGCTGCCGAGTTCAATTATAATTTATAACGAATCAAATGGCTACCATTTGTTATAGATTCCGGTCATAGCCAACAAGAAAAATAAATGCTTCTGTGGCGAACACAGATAATCTTCGAAAAAGCGTGTCGTATCGGCTAATCGCTCCACGCATTGGTAGAAACCCGTACAACGAGTACCTACATAACACTGGCGTGCAGATATCATTCACGGCAAATTCATGTCTTTTCATTTCGCAGAAAAGTCGATATTACTCCACAGTTTTTTAAATGAAAGCCCATCTTTTGTGGTATACTGTAGCATGGTTTGATTACGCTATTCGTAACAGGCAGTATAACGGTAAATATTTGTGAGCAAAAGTGTCTAGATCGCATGCATTCCCACACTTAGGATTCGCTCTTGTAAAGTTAAATTTTAAACGCGAGAAGCTTGAATTACTTTGTTGGTCTTCTAATAAGAAGGTGGTTCAATATCAATATTACTTTATTTTCTTTGTTTACATATGATTTAAACATTTCAGGTCCGCGTGGTGAGAAAGTAAACATATATTATATTCGTTTTTAATTAATAAAGGATGTTTCGAAATTACTTTTGAGTTATATAATTAAATTTTTTTGTATATAATTTTTTTATTTTCCAACTATTTGTACAAAAAAATTGAATAAAATATCAAACCGTAGATGTACAGCTGGTAATGGATAATATGATAAGTATGGAGTCAACTGTGTATTAGTTCCAGGCATTGAATATTCGTTTTAGTTTATGATTTATCGATCTTTATCAGTAGCAAATTCCCTTTTTTGTTGATTTGATAGAATTCCCTTTATTTATTACTCGCCATCAAAAGATACCCTACTAAACGCTTTATATCTTATCATTGCAGCACCCATACTACTGTATGGCATAGGGCGTAGACATATTATTGAAGTCCATATAGCATTTGGATTCAGATTGCCTTTATGAACCACGGCGATGGAGCTGCCAAAAGTTACTTCAATTATCAACGGACAAAGTTATGTAGTTTTTTACGTTTGTAGGTAAAACGGTGCCATCTTGTAGGATTCGATTTTGTACTCCAGCATCGAGATTCGGCATTATTCCACATTAGGAAATCTTATTCGCCCTACGGTTAACCGATTTAAACCCCTTAAAGACTTTAACAAATGAATAATAAAAAAAAATAGTTATTTAAATAATAAACAAACTCAAATACGGCATTCAATCCCAAAAGTTATATAAAACATTTGACCTTACGCCGAACATTGAAGGTTCGTCCCAACGATCCATACAAATAACAATTTTTTTTAATTATGTCCGTTCATACACTACTAACAACCAAATCTATGGGCATAGTACGAGTAAAACAATGAATTCATAAATTGTTGATTGTTGATACCTACTACTAGTAAAGGTTGGCGTGGTATGCGTGGTGGTGAAAGGTTTTGGAGTTTTCGTTTGGAGCAATCACCAAAATCTTACACGTCAAACAGTCTAAGCTTTTAAAATTGGAAATTTATGAGAATTTAATAAATTATTGACTTCTTTATTAATTACATGCTTATTCATTAGTTTTACGTTCAATGAAGTCTAATTTATGCAACATATTTTCGTATTAATAATATAGATTAATTAATTAATAATATGACAGTGTCTTTGGTTGAGTGTAATGTGGGCGTTATCGCAAGCGTAATTAGGCAATGTTACGCTTGACTATAATTTTGTAATGGTTCATCTGAAAGGTGATTTAATGCGACTTGGCACCGAGAATATGACAGTTTACTCAATAAATTATTTGGGGTCACCCGACTACTATCAGTTCTATCCAAGGTCGTAAAGAACCGTTCGCGACGAAACCACGTTAATGATACTTTGTTTATGCGACATATGACGTTAAGTTTACAATTTGTAAAGCATTCTTAAATATTAATTTAGGTACAGAGAATTGGGTACTTAATTCGGTGTATTACTTATTATCTTCGTTCTTTGGTCAATAACTATTTTTGTTGGTGTTGAAGCACACACAGGTTTTGTGTAGCGGCGGAACATAAACAAACACAGTTATATATTACAGATTTCTATATATACATATAACAAATATTGAACTGTCAGTTAAATATCTTCTATGGCTGTGAATCAAATCCAGGCCCTTTCTCTTCAAACCCAGGGTCACGTCGACCTGGATTGTTAAATAATTAAATGTCAGTTTTTCAAGTAATCAGTCAGTGAACTTCAACGAAATTAAGATCGTAGATTTTCTTTGATCATCACTGCACGACATTCAAATTCAAATGATAATATACGAGGCAAGAAGGAATAAAAAATCAATTCCCCCGTAACAGCAGTTAGTGGCGATGATATCACTGTCGTACGTCGAATTCGATTCGAAAACAATTCCGACCATCGGAGCCGTACGATCTATCGGGCCCGTCTTGATTAGCAGTCAATTAAATGTACCCATAACAACGCCAATAAAAGTATTCGGTGATTTCGAAGCATTTTGTTGTAATCAATTCTTCGTCGGCGTCCGTTTGTGGAACAACAATATGGTCGGTTTATTAGCGTACCGAATTTAGGAAGGTCGATCGACCGTTCACTGCTTACCGCTCGGGTTCAAAATTCACGGCTCATCTTTCAGATTATCAAATCGTATTTAATACCGAGATATAATTGAGGATAAAGATACGATACGTGTTCGAGTATATTCCAATAAGATAATATCTTTGTTTAAAAATACTAGGAGTATATTAAAAGATACTTTTTCGCCTTTTCCTAGCCTTTTTAACTAGGTTTAAATAAATTGCTTCTAAATTCAAATTCGTATCAATTTTCCACGAGCCAAACGTATAATTATATCGAAAGGAATTATATATTTTTAAATGTACGGCTATTGAATTCGACTTTTCTTTTTAACCAAATGTTTTGTTTTGAAAATAAAATGTGAAAAACGTTGGTATATTATCAATAATGATACGTAGTGCATTGCTAGGACAAATTAAAAAATAACAATTGTGATATGATTATTTAAATAATTCGTAGTAATAAATTCACTCAATAGCTAAAAATCATCGTTACATTATTTTCATACACATTTCATAATATACCAGTGTGGTATTTAAGTTTATGAAAAATCAGAATATGATTTATATTATAATATTATAAAGAGAGGGCGCGAATTTTGAGTTTCTGTGCATGCGAAAAGTATCCTCCGGAACCACGACGCCTATTTAATAAATTATTTTACCATTTGAAAGGTACATTATTCCGGATGGACACAGGATATATAATATTTATTTGATATAAGATTTATGTTTATTTATACTATGTTAGTTTTCTTTTAACTTTTTCTTGCTTTAAAGTAGAATTATTTTCATTGAATTTTTATTCCTTTGTTCAGTTACACTAAAGTAACGTGTTGTAGTGTATAAGCCGTTATGAATGTTGAATGCTGTGCACATATTTAAATGGCAAATCGCAATGAATCATACACATTGTAATATTTTCGATAACTGTCTAGTGTTAAGTCGATGGTGTATCTATCTAAATAAATAAATCAACAAAATGAGGCGGGCCATTGGTATATAAATTAGCTGCGATATCCTAGTGATTTGAACGTGGGTGTAATCTAAGTCTACGCACCTCTGATTCTTCAAATTATGTGCGAATTATAAATTAATTATCACTTGGTTCGGTGAGGAAACCTGTATACCTGAGAGTTCTTCGTAATATTCTTAAAGTTACGTGAAATCTGACAACACTCACTTAGCCAGCGTGATTGTGTGAGGATTCTAAGCCCAGCAGTGAGACAATATGAAGTGGTGTTATGTTGATATAATGACGGAACTTGTTTAATTTATTACGCAAAAAACAACGTTTTTATTCATATACTGTATATTATATTAGAGTTTTAAATTAATATCCATATACATTCAGTCAGTTGTACATTTTAATATAAATGTGATCAGGTTTTAATATAAATATTTGTTCGACGGAACCCTTTGAAGCTCCTCGCGTGAGTGGGATCTTCACACCGTGTCGAAAGGGCAGCGCAGAAGCCGAAAGCCAGGTAACTTTATAGTTTATTACTGTTGATTGCCATCGAGCGACGTGACCTGACGATTTGCTGCCTATTTTATTGATGGAGGAATTCTCAAATCATTAATTCTTACCAGTTTTGTAAACATTCATCGTATATGTAGCCTGTTTTTCTAAAGTACATACAAAAAATATAAATCACATATTTCAAATTATAAACTGCCGTAAGGCTTCGTCATATGTATCACTAAACATGTCGTTATATACAGAACCCATGGTTTCAAAGCAGTCCTGCTCAAGACACAATGAAGACGGATGAATACATAATAAGGTAAACCAAAAATTGACCTAAGTTTACAAGTTTTATAGTATATAATTATCAGTGATTGCCGCGAAGCATCGTAACTTTTATTATTTTCCGTCGCCTTTATGGTGTCTACCAAATATCAGAAGTAAAATTATTATTTCAAAAAAACGATGACGATCAACTTGGGTCATGTATGTTTTGTGACCAATATCATCCTTAAAGTATTCGTACTATGCTATGCCCAAATATAATATTTTGTATGAGTTATGTGTGTGTCATTTTGTACGTGTGTGTTGGATATGTTTGCATAAATATTAATATGTGAGTTATTATTTAGGTCCTAGGTGTATATACTAATGTACTATTATTGCATTATTTTAGTCTAGCATTATCTTGTATTAATTTAAAAAAAAAAACAGTTCATTTGTATTACCATAAAATACTTATATTACAAACTTTAATTCAAAATAATTTAAGTATTTACATATTTTTAACAGTCTTCAAAAAAAGGGGAAGCTCTCAATTCGTTTGTAGTTTTTTCATTTCGTTACCTCAGAACTCTGTCATTAACCGTTACATTGTTATTAAATGATATAGAAAATTCCTTTTTTGTTCGAGAGAGTATAGTTCTCTGTCGGTCCCACTTAAATTTGATGTTATTTTGGTAACATATTTACTTTTGTAAATAACTATATACGTAATTTTTTGTCAAACTAACCTTAGTCTTACTGCCCCCGATGGAGCCAGGTCTTATCGACCCGGTCTCGTAGAATCGCGTGAGGATCTTGGACACGCAGCCGTGAGAGACGAGGAGCTGTCGGCTGATGTCGCACGGCCTGACGCCCATGATGGCAAGCTCGACGATCCGTCGCCGCACCACGTCGGGGAGAGGACGGCCGTTCACAAACACGCCCCCGAGTTGGTTGACGCCCGCTTGACCTGGAAAGAGGTGATCATTTTTATCAATTATTTTTTTTTAGCATTAAATAGCGAGAATTAACGTACTTTCTTTATTGTACACAATAAAAGAAAAATTAAAAGTTCAGCTCGACATAATTGATGCAACAATCAATCTTACCGCTCAAGGGCGCTCACTTCCCGACAACCTTTGGGTAAACTACATAGCGAAAAGAAGAAAGTGTGGAAGGATACAATAAAATGGACGGACAAATGTAAAATTACACTAATATATACATATAAAAAACATAATATTTACACATATACAAGTAAATATATAAATTTAAATGTTAATATTTATTATATAAATTTCAAGAGACTGTTAAGTAACTTACTAAATTAAAGATTATTGTAAATAAGAATCCAAAATACAATCTTTGTCAATATTGTGCACTTAAACTTTTTGTCCTTGATCAGATATTTTACAATATGAGACATCCGATTAGCTGCATTTATATGGGGTTATTTGAATTAAGATATTAAGAAAGAAGAAAAGGAGAAGGAGATACACGATTTTTCATTTCATTAAAATATCTTTGTGAGATTTACGGTTCGGTCAAGACTTTAACTCGTATTCCTTAGATATTTCTTGTGCGGTGTTGATCCACTCGATCGCGTAAATTACTTTAGTGTTTGGAGTCTACATCCAATGTGGTCAGTCCTTGAATAGATGACTGTCGTTCGTAATAGAGGTGACAACGTCGAGCGGAAACTCGAGAGTTCTTCACAACTGTAGCTGCAGGGACTAATTGACCAAGGAGCGTCATATTTTATTTACAATAGAAGAAAGTTATAACGTATAGTGTTGTACGGCATGTTGTACATATGTAGTGTTCTGTAACAAGCTTTCCAAATAGTGTTAAACGTCATCTCGCACAGTGTCACATTCACCTCCACGTCACATGAGTGTAGCCGCGGCCACGGAACATACTCGTAGGTCCAATATATATTGCGGGGTACCTTTATTATAGTGAAATAAATAAGAATGATTTCAAAAACATAATTATATTTATTTTAAAATATAAAAAAGTGACATTCAATTTTATTTGTATATATGGATATTGTTTGAGATTGTTGAAACATCACGATGTGAACTAATAAATCGTAATTAACATGCTCTTAGAGAAAATATCAATCCCCTAGTACTTCATTTGTTTATCAGACAACTCGCTCATCAAGGTTAAATAACACAAAAACCAATCGTAATTTTGTCTCATTAGCGAGATGATATTGTTACGTTTCCGTTACGATTCAACGAAGGGTCGTCACCCATTGAGCGATTTTGCCGCTGACTCCACCTGCCCCATTTAGTCCTAATATTTATTTGATTGCCAAATTCCCTTCGCTACCTGAACTCATATCGCCAATTATGATGAAAAAATTGTGTTTTTTGTATTAGATCTCGGAGATAGGACCAGTCCTGTCAGTATGAACAGATATTTACGGTTTATGCTGTAATTAAAGTGAATAATGAAACGATGACAACGCCAGATAAAACTAAAGAAATGCGGTCTTTGAAACAAATAAGATGTTTTAGATATATATTTTAAATGTTTTTAAATATGGTTTATTAGATTCTCTGTGTAAGATGTACAATACAATTTAACATATTTTACTGTACACACTAAAAATAATAATATAGAACAGTGTAGGTAATTATGGACACTGTAGACGGTCTTATCGTTGTAGTAGCAATCTGTTCTAGACAAACCCTAGGGTACAGGACATATACGTAAAAAATCGTAAACAAAGGTGCAAACGTAAACGTATACCAAATCTAAACCTTATGTTAATATCTTGTAGTCTCTTGCGTTTATTCAATTACTCTACTGTAAGGTATGTATAGCAAATCTTATCGTAGTCAAGGATGGGCCAGAGAAGAGACTAAACAAGATGTTCTTCCTACTTACATTATTAATATTATGATATATTACAAATTTGCCACAGAATTAATGAATACTTTTTCTTAGTTATTTATACTTCTTATTTCGTGTTCAAGACTTGTATCCCAAAGATGCTGGAAAATAAATTCAATATAATTGTTATATCATAACGGTGAATATATGACATAGATTAATATGCAAAAACAAAATTTAATAAATCGGATACAGTGTAATGTTCAATGCAAAGTTTTTGAATATGGTACTAAGTTCACTTTCCACATGGTACTGTTGACTAACCTATCTATTAGTGCATAATGGTGTAGTGTATCATCAATTGCAAGAAACGTGACGCACTATTACTACTATTTAATTTCAGCCAGGTGTACTAAGTAGAGCAATAAATCTTGACCTCGTAGATTAGTTTAAAATTGAACATTCACAGTTAAATTTGACAGCTGTCACACCAAATTGCCAAGCATATGATCTGATTGGACGTCGTTCGGTTCACTGATTGTGAGTGCTCGTTTTATAGACACTGTTACAAGAATTGTTTAATGTATCTTTAGAAGCGTTTGAGAAGAGGACAGTAGTGTATACTACACATCGGGCAGTTTTAACGCGTGGTATAGCTGCAGTTCGAAGTATCAGTACAAAGCGTAGTTTTTGATAACAGAGGACGGTTTGTAATGTAAGAAAATTCATAATGTGTACATTAATTGTTAACACTGTAATATGTTTCGACTCTAAATAATCTGTCAGTGTGTAGTTATATATAGTGATGTAAATTCTTCACCGTTTCGTATTTCGGCAGAGTCTTTGATACGTTGGTTGTTGTTAAAGTAACAAGTGGTTTGTTATTTCTTGGAGAATGCCATCCAACAGTGTAAGATTTTTCCTGGCTTGAAATTGAAACTGCATTAGCGCAACGCAGTGGAGTGTCGGTTTCATTACAGACTTTCTTAATGATTAGGAGAGATGTGTGCCCAGCTGTGGCCCGGTAATGGATTGAGTAAAAGATGTAAAATAAATGAGTTAAGTAAAATAACTTCAGGATAGTACATAGTTAAACATATTACAACTGATCAATCGCGAATAATCGGTTTAGTTTTTAAAAGATTTTCTGTGGCATACAAACATATATGATTAGCAAGATGTAGATCCTACCCTAAATATGAAAGTCGGTGACGTTAATGGGACTCATTTATTTTCAAAATTTTGACGTTAATGAAATGATTTTTATTACCGAATTTAATGTTATTTGAGTGCGGTAATGAAAAACGATTTCCTCGGCTAATCACAAACTAAATCTTTAATTCTTTCCTTCATGTTAACTGCTACCGTTAACACCGTTCACTGTAAAGTAATAAAACAATCGTCGAGGCGAGGGATTTATGACCTTAATGCAATAAAATTAGCGTTCTAATTTGTCCGAAGCAATTTGCGTTTATGACGTTTTCTGTAGCGCCGACGCCGCGTCATTTCACGGCTATTCTCGAACAAAACCGCCGACGTACGGATGGATGCAAATTGCCCCTTATTTTATGATACACCAAATGGTGCCTACACACTTGATCAATGAACGTACTCGTAAACATCTTAATGTGATATTATTGGAATTTTGATAAAATTAATCTCGATAATTCCAGCACAATAGAATTATGGTGGGTAGTTGAATGGGTGAGTGCAACAACCCATTATGCAACTGTTAGGATATGGACTTCTCTGAGGATGTGAGTCAAAACAGTTCACCATGCTGAGCAAGTGCGGGTTAGCAAACATAACCCACATATCACATACACATACCACATATCATACATACAAACATAACACATATTTAAGAAAATTGTGGGGACCTCTAATGCATTATTTATTTAGCCCGAGCTTGTATTCATTAATTTCTAATACGTATAACTTAAAAAACCAATAGTCCGGGCGAGATTCAAATTCAAATGATCAAAGTCGGTGGTGATGTTTCAAACTACCAAGCTACTACAGCTAAACATACATGTATTGTTCATAGTTATTTTAACAATTTGTGAGCTATTTACGAGCACATCAGTTAATTAAGAAATAAACTACAAACGCGTTGTAGATTTAACTCAATGTGTAGTGTTCCTTATATTTATAGCTTTACGATTTTTCTTCGAGCTGTCGGAAGCTGTTCATTGGTAATACTATTTTTGATGATATAATTAAAGTGCGTTTCTACGTGAATGAATTACTGGATAAAAAAACTGCGATACAACTACCCGCATTATTGCTCCTGCTGAGCACGCATTGTCACTGTGGAGAGTTAAGTATTAATATCCACTAGACTTATCCAGGACAACCGGTATTAGGTATACAAATCTATTGAACACAAGGTTCCGGGTTGTATCCGCGGCTAGGAAAATTTTATGTAACACATAAAAGTTTATTTGTGGCCTCTTAGGAGTCTATTAAGGGCTTAGCATCGCGTGAATTGCGATGCTGCCGTGCTCATATTATGTTCCACATGCGCATCATAACTTTTCGTAGAATCCTTTATCGCGGAACAAACATCGAAGCGAAGCAATATACGAAACAAGGGGTAACTATCGGATTTTGCTTCGCGGTATTACATTCGTATTGGCTAAACGGTGGGACGCGAATGTAGAGACCGCTTCGCAAATGTATAACTTAAAGTCATCAGTATTTAGACCACGCGCATCGCAGAGTTTTCTTTTGCATACTAAATATATGGAAATAAAATAAAATATGAGTAAATAAACTATGAGTAAGGACCACCGTGAAGCGTTTATAGCTCGACTTTAGTGATCTACCGAGTTGAGCATCTGTGAGTGCGGACGGTAGTGAGATGGCTGACCGGCAGTGATAAAATTTCTTAAGAGCTCCTCGTGTTCCGCAGGGCAAGTAATGTCGCCAGTCCCGGTTGTTACGGTCATAAGAAGTTTGACCTTAGCATTGGCCAGTAAGCGCTCTATCAATATGTTCTGGCGTACCGTGGTAGAGTACGCTCTAATTCTCCTACGTTATGAGGAGAGTCCCATGCCGTTGGCTGACAATACATTGAAGCTAAGAACTATGTTAGGTACAGTAGTTTGGACATAGGAAGGTAGGATTTTAAACTTCTGTATATTTCATTTAATATCTACAAAAATATGATAATATGTAACTAATATTAGCCGCCGATCCTTATCGACCCTGAGAGAAGTTAAAAACTAATTTTGTGAAGTATTGTTTCTTAGTAGTGATGTTTGATAGCAGTGATTTACACCGGGATGAATTGTTGAAAAAAGGTAACAAAATGCTGTAGGGTTTTGGACCAGCGATGCTGTTTTAATGTCTTATTCTGATGATTGGATAAAAAAGTGGTTAAAAATTATCTGAAAAGAAAGATTACTAGATTCTGTCGAGACATTTCAAAAGGCCCGAAACAGATTTTGTTTGGAATATGTTCGTAATACACACTCTTTAATTATTGATGATTATATCATGAACATTCATATACATCTAAAATTAAAATAAGTGTCTCGTAACGTTGAGGTCTAACAGATTAAAAT
>DWPT01001269.1:0-19288 GCA_018251895.1 Agathymus mariae mariae
CTCCTGCTAACAGAGATGGACCGTGAAAGGGCCCGAGGCCTGCGTGAGTGAACGAGCTAACAGTCCGAAGTAAGTCCAATCAGTGCGTTATGATTGGATCATATGTATATATGATGGAGTGCATTATATGTATGTATGTATATTATGATGGGAGATAAACCTTATTAGTTTTGTATTTTTAAATACCCGCGGTTTAATATTATTTAATACAACTATATAGCTATAATTAAACAAATCATTAATACGATTAGTTATACAATTGTTTTTTTTTTTATATGAACAATGCTACTATTTAATTCTATTATTTCATCATTTATTTCTTGCGTATTGTTAATAGCTCGCGTTCTTTTTATCATTAAGCTTTTGCGCGCTATAATTTCTTTATTAGTCGATCTGTACGTATCTATACGTTGCGTCCGTATGTGATGATCGCGTAGAATGACGCGACGCACATCTGACGCCTATAAATAGCAGTTGAATATTGAAATTCATTGAAACATATATTTCATTAAATACATTTATTATGTCATTAATATTTATGTACAGTTGTGTTTTCTTAATTGGAATGCATCTGTACTTGCTATGATGTACTTGCAATCATACTCATGAATGGGTATGAATTAAAAAAATGCACTCAGTAAGTATATAGTTAAATTGCGACTGGCGTAAAAGAAAATTTTTAGAATTGTCAAATTCAAGTTCAAATTAAAATTCATAATAATTTAATAATTCATTTATTCTGGTGCACATAAGTGCATATGCACGTCATATTTTACTTCTACTACCGTTCCTAAAAGGTGATTTAATATTGAGGAGAAGCGGCGAAAAAAATTTCTCAGCACGGTATGTGCTGTGTTTCGTGTGCCAAACAGCGTCATTTTACCTAATTTTATATTAAAAATGAAGAAGATTTTTTTAAATTAATTACGCAATAAACGATATTGACCACCTATCGAATAAGAATTCCTAAAATACGTCAGGTGAAAATTCATTTAGGTTTACAACACCAATAACTCGTTTCGCTTCAGTTCGGAAAATATTATGTTCAGGAGTATTTATCGCAGCTAACAAAATTACTGCTTCTTATCAGGTGTTCCATAAATTTTCTATGCTAACCAAATTTAGCTAAACTTTCGTCGACATCACTCCCTTTGTGTTGGTAAAAATCGCATAAAAAATTGTGTCTTATGTAATTTTTGAGATTATCGCGTTAAGACTTACTAACGACACTACTTTATATAAAGTAATATAGTGAGTGAAAATCACGAGTACTCATTACAATTACTATATATAACGTTTTAAAACTACTTCATACTTTTTGCTAAGCATACTTCTCAATTTTTTCACTAGCAAATTGTATGGAAGCCGAAGTGGATTGCTAGTATTTAAATATAGAACCTATTACTTAAAATCTCATTGTTTTTAACGTTTAAAAAAATAAAAACTATCAGTGCATAAGACCGCTTTTCCATACTATTCCATAGTTTTAATGTACACTAGCTTTACAATTTAGAATCGACGACTTGAAACAAAATAAAGAATACTACATTGAATTCCTCTTGTTGTATGGTTCAAGTAAAGAGTGAATTACCTGTTAATTAATTCTTTATTAAATATATTAATAAATAAGTAGTATCGTCGAAAATCAAATCAGTTTAGCTTTAGGTCTTAATTTTGCAGAGAGGAGTTTCATCCATCTTTAACCGAAGGCGAATCTCCCTGGGTAAACCCTGCTGAACAGTTGACGAGACTATGGTATAGTACCGAACTTAGAGGTCTGTTCTATCTATTGGAGTCTACAGTGGTCTTTGTACCACTCGGTTTAATCCAGACTATATATCATGGTGGTAGGCATATTTTTGACGAGGTGCCACTCTATTTTTCAGTAAATGGTGAAATCATTTGAACGAGTTACGTAACGATGAAGCCTAATTATTTGTCAACATATTCATTTAGTAAAATTCATGTCATATTCAAAGTCCATCGACACCGCTATGTAGCACATGATTGACAAAAACTTTATCTTCCTAAAAGGAAAAACGTAAAAAATAGATCTCTTTTGAATGCAACGTGAAATATTTTAGAAAAACATATATTAATAATTGGATCTATTTCAATTTTCATACATGATTAATTTTTTACTATTTGTATGTACATATTCTTGTAACCTGACTATATGTTATATGTCAAATGTTGATTTAATAATGACATTTGAAAAACTTAAATTCGAATGTAGATTATTCGAAAACTCAGATACCTACAAAGATATCGATGATCGCAACAGTGTCTAGCGGTCGGCAGAGTTCCTACTAACATTGATTATGCAAAACTGTCTTTCTTTTTCCGTTTAATCTTGGCTCATACAAATAAATCTGACATATCACTTAGCGGAATAATAGCCTAAATCTACACAAAAAGCTGTCCACTTCAAAGCACTGAAGGTTTATAATATCTTATTACCGACTCAATACATTCATAGCATCCATTTGTACCACAGACTAATACCGCAGTGAGTAAAGGGCCGCCATACCGCAGGTTCGTTCGAAATAATACCGTACAATTGCTCATGCACCACAAACTGCCTCCGAAATTGTTTCTCGCGCGGCACAAAACATTGTTGCCTTAATTTGAAAACCACCCTTTTTTCTTTTGCTATTAAACGTAATCAACGTTAGTACTAACCCCGACCGCTAGATAGCGTTGTTCATCGATATCTTAATATACCGAGCTCTCGAATAACTTACAATCGAATACAAAATAACATCGATATGCAGGTTTATGAATGAGATTATTAAATCAACACTTCACTAGGCAACAGAGGACCGATATAATTTTACTGAAATTGGAGACATTTTTTTGCAAGGATATTGTTAGTATAATGCTAACCGAGAAAAAACCAAGAACTTATACTTTACGTCACAAAAACAGCACCAAAGTGAGCATCGACTCGCATTCCGTATTCAATTATACGACAAAACCAGTTTCACTCTGACGGCACAGGTACCAAAAACAGGTTGGCGACGCAAAAAGTATCGACGCCGGCACTACACTAGTTCGCAACAATACAGAAACAAGGTTCGAATAAGCGGCCGCGTCACATTTGAAACTACGAACACAATAAAGTCATTAAAACGTTTACACACTCGGTCGCTTGTCGAACAACTGCGGGCCAATTAAAATGAGCTAGTGTTGGGCCAATCAAGGTATCGATAAAAACTGTGAGGCTGCGTGACATAAATACGATGTGACTGCCGTGAAGGCATTACTAAGTTTCCCTTTTAAGTCGTCTCCTATGGTGTCAGGTTACTTGCTCGCATAAAAAATACATTCCGAACGGCAATTACTATATATGTCCTGTGAAAGGATAAAACTCTCGTTTTATCAAAAACGACTCGCCAATAACGAGGTGAACAAGATGGAAATAATTTCACAGAGAACTATTGTCACGTCAATAAATACTTTTTACGCGTTTTACGTTTGCATTACTTGTGTATAGTGTAGATATCAGTACATGTACATATACATATTGATTTTTTTCAGGTAAATGGAAATAGTCTACGAAAATATTTGATATTTTTTATGAAACCAATTTTCTTCTTCTCTATCGTTTCACCGTTGGCGGAGCGGGCGTGGTTGTCATGTAGACGCATTTATTAAAGAAATTGTTCGGCTCACAATGTAAATCTGACCAATTCACTCTGTTGGTCGTCAATTTGGGCCGCCCACAGCAGACTTAATTTGGTCGGCCCATCGCATGGCCAATCTACCGCGTGGGCTGGCACCCTCCACTCTACCTGGCACCACCGGACGTTCAATGCAGTGGTTGCCTCTCTTAGAGACGTGCCCGAAGAACTTAAGGATGCGAGTTTGTTCCAGAGCTGATAGTCGCTGTTTGATGCCGAGTTCCTGTCAATTGTGAATTGCAAATAAATTAATCGAATTCACCATATTTTTTAATACATGCTATGGATATACAATTGATCCGATGGTTCAATTGAACACATTTCATAGTTGAAATATAAACTGTCCGCGATCGATCACTGGACCCATGTAATTGAGAACCCATAAATAAAAATCGTGAATACTCATTACAGTTAAAATGATAGACAAACAATTGAAAGACAAACAGATGCGTGAGAAATCGTTTAAAGATTTCTTTATTCTCAGTTGTTACTATCTAAAACACGCTATCATACAAACAAATGCACACGGGTGGACACAGACTTTATTTTTAATGGTAATGGTCGACAAACGAGCAGACGAGCCACCTGATGGTAAGTGGTTACCGTCGCCAATGGACTTCAGCAAGACCAAAGGTATCACTGATGCGTTGTCGGCCCGGAAATGAGACGAAGATAAGAAAGAAACACTTTAGCTAACGTTAGGCTAACATACCCACATCCTGGCCACCTTGACCCTGCTTACCAAGCGAACGATCCCGAGTTCGATTGCCAGCTAAAACTGTCATTTTTATGATGAATAAATATATTTTTTAAGTCTTAGCTTTCGCAGTATGTCCGCATTACACGTGACATAATAAAATCTGAATGCATATATTTTTCAACGACCGACATACTAACAGACCACAGATCATCATCCATGAACGTCCCTAACACGAACAACTAATAACAATGGCAGAAACTCGGTTCAATGTTATAACGTTAACTGGATATTTTACCCTTCGCCAAATAAGCTAAGCGGTATTTGTAAATAGGTTATAAAAATCTGATATAAACGTGGGCGACGCGGGCGTGGCTACGGTGATTATTATATCCATACATTGGTTTGTATATCAATTATTTCACAAGAATCCTATTCATTGATCGATTTCGTAAGGTGTATACTTTCGATTTTATTATTGTACCAGGTTAATTTATCATCTTATCTATTGATACGGTTTAGACATGACAGCGTTCTATGTGTCTATCTATTGATATGCCTTTCAATGCTAATGGGTTTTAGCAATCTGTGGTCTAATTACGGAAGCTGTATTCTCGTAATTAATTACCATCTGTTATTAATGTATAGTTAAAAATTAATTCTTATGAACAAATCTTGACCTACATAAATGTAATTATCATTCACATTAAATCTACGAAGGTATGGGACTTTTGATTTACATATAATAAGTTAATGCTTGACAACAATCCCACCTGATGTTAAGTGGTTATGAATTCTAATATGTTCAACGTACTAACTTATAAAAGCCTATACACTCTCCTCTCGAAGACTGCCACATCATACGACGTAGTGACCATCGACGCGATCAAGACGCAACACTAATTTCCTGTTTTCTTCGTTCATCCTTAAGTACTAGTCTTCCTATGGGTATTCCTATGGCTATAGTATAGTGGGACTCTACTAAACAACGGAAGAAGCGATATCGTCGTTCTGTTTAACTAACCTGCACTCAATACCACTCAGTTTAATCGGGTACTTAAATGTGGTAGGAGGATGCATGGCCGGGCACCACCTTCCTTTCATCCGTCATCCATTCGTCTCCCGATCGCTTCCAGTCGCTTCACTCACGAACTAATCAGCCATAAAAACGAAATTAGAAAGTTTTAAAATCCTAATACTTTTTATTTGTGTTTGTTATACCAAATAAGCGATCAATCTATTAATTCAGACAACAAAACCGAATCCAGCACTTAAGCATTGTGCAATGCCCGTTGTGGCCCACAAAGCCTTTTATTTAATTATTCATATCTCTTATACGTGCGAAGACTTCAGTTTAACACCTCGAATGAGACGAATAAACAAACGCGCCATCTATTACTATTCATATCGTGTCTTTGGACAGACGTATTTTTCTCTTCGGCCGATTAAAGCGACTTTTTTGGACGCCTCCAGTGTTATCAGACCTCCGTATCAGAGTCCAGAACCCCGTCACAGAGGTCTACTAACGGTACCGGTACAAGATAGCTAATAAGATCGTAGACTCAAGTGTTTCGTTTCTAAAGGATAAAAGAATACTTGTGCATACATTACTCCGAACGGTTTGTTGACAAATATGGACAGGAACTTGTGTATGACTATGATATTGGGTATATTAATAATACGTTTGACTAGGATAGTCGGTATGTTAATAATAATTTACTTAGTGTTGCCCTAAAATATATTTGAATTTGAATCAGGATTATAAATAAATTTATCCCATGAATAAAACTATCCCAGTCGTTGAAGTTGTGCTGAATTTGATGTTACCGTTCGCAATAACAACGTAAAACAGGTTTATAAATCTTTGCGTATAGCCACAATATCCGTTTTTATATAATAAGGACTTTTCTTGAATTTTCCAAGATATGTAAAATGCTTATGAATTCAAATCTTTCGATTCATAACTATATAAAAATATAAAAAGTTATAATATTAGAAATTCTCACACTGAATTATAATTAACTAACTCTATTAACTTTTCCGAAGTAAGCAAAAATACAGAGAGAGTTAGAGTATACAGTACGTGATAATGTAAGTTTGTCATCAAAATCACCTACAATTGCCATCTCAAAGAATTACCTCATTTAGTGATCGGTCCCGGTGTAACGACGCAATATTTTTCCGTATAGCATTTGATACGGACGTATAAAGCGTGCCGTAACCTCTGTTAACAGCGTGGTTCTTGTATTATCGCGTATTAATGTTACTTTTAATGGTTTTCGGTTGCAAATTACTCGAAACATCGCTAAAGGGTATCTGAGAGAAATATTGTGGATATCGTGGTTGGTGTTTCTGTTTAAAAAGGGTTTGGAGACGAGAATACTGCAGATATCATGAGATAAATGGGTTCGTGTACCTATTTGTAGGTTGGCTAATAATGTTTGTGATATGGTTTGTCATTTATATTTCTGAAAAGATTTTTTATTTGTTTATTTAATAACCCTTTCTCGTTGTTTTATATATATTTTAATTTAATATTGATGTACGAAATTGGTACTTACATAATATTTTAAATTTTGTATTGATTGCTACATTTAATTTTGCTGCGGTCCTCAAGATTAATGTTTAGTAGTTAATATGTGGTTACAGTGAGGAATTGAACAGAAGTATTCAACATGCGCGGAACACGTTGTATTACTACGTTAAGATCCCTGTCAACTAATTTTGTTTTTAATTTTTAAATATGTGGTGTACGATTTAAATTGTGAACTAATTAGTTAATATACATTTCTCCCCTGTTTTTACCCGAAGCATCAAGTAGCTTTTCTATTAGCTATTAATAAAATATAAATTTCTATAGAAAATTCTTTAAATAATGACTATAGTAACATTTCAGTCAGTAACGTGGATGAATAAACTAAGCGCAGACTCTCCTCTATAATGTTTATATATGTGAATCAAATATCTGCTACTGCTTTTGAACATGAATTGATTGGTAGACATGGTGCCGCGGGCAGTGTCCCCCACGCTGGTACAATACGAGAGAAACGCAGGTCAAATCACGATTTATTCAACAATAGGAATAGTAGTTCAAATCAACGGTACCCGATCACAATCTCAAAATCGATTAATCGTTTTCGCATCGATTAGTTGGTGTCGATGTATCGGTATATCGATTTGCCGGCCCGCAATATCCCCTTTTGTGTCGCCGCCAGCCACGCTACTGTACGACAATTACTTTTTGCGCCTATATTCTCAGTAATGGCTGCTCTACTTCTACTAAAATCAAACTGCAATCAAGGTGTTGTGTTGTTATATTTGAATCGACAAATTGTTTTTTCTACATCTAACCTGTAATTTAATTTAAAAAAATAACAATATTACAGAAATGTAATGTAATATATAAGTACTAGATATTACGGATCACATATTTGATACCTTTTTTTACTACATAAGTTTTTAATAATACATGTTTTATTTATGACCAGGCGTCCAATATTAAGCTAAATAGTAGCTAACATTCGGCTACATATTGAATAGAATCAGGTTATTCGGAGTATCTGTAGAACAAACCCATTACTCTTAGTGAGGATGTGAGGTGAATAATGCCAACTTACCCCCCGGCGTTACGAGTCGCACATCTGATCGTATCTATGGTTACCTGCAAAAAACACACCTTAGTTAGTTACACCGTGACATGTCATAAAATGCATGGTTTATTAACAGAAAAACATATTTTATTTAACAACTTGGGTATCTATTCTAGTGCTGTAAACTATAATTTCGCATAATTTGCAAATAGTACTCACAAAATCCTATAAATTACCTCATCTTGACCTCTGTAGCTATTACTGGCTCGCAGTTGTGCAATTCTATGTGAAAACTGAAGTCATCTAGCCTTCATCTAAGCATCATCAAATTCCTAAATCCCAGCGCTTAACGCTGAGCGGACAAAGAGAGCGAAACGTACACGAAGTGAGATGAACGTGTATGATAAATTCAAGAGATACACTGTACTGGGAACTGCTTCATTCTGGGTGCCGCAAGCCATGGCAGGGAGCGAGGAATTATTTGTAAGAAATGTGAACTCCATGAGTTAAGTGGCAATTATAAAACCGATATGGTGTGACGTGTCACGCCACTACATCGGCGACAAGGCGCGTCGACACTCTTATGTATTTGCAACTTTATTTATTTAAACGTTTAAACACAAACCTATAATAAAAGAAGAAGTAAAAACTACATTTATTCACAACTTGTACAATAACAGACATAAACAGACATTTTAAAATAAGGGTATAAAAATATAATATAAAGGAAAACAGAAATAGAGAGAAAAAATATAATTTAATGGCAGTGTGCTGCAGTATCAAA
Organism: Agathymus mariae mariae; assembly: GCA_018251895.1. Taxonomy (NCBI): domain Eukaryota; kingdom Metazoa; phylum Arthropoda; class Insecta; order Lepidoptera; family Hesperiidae; genus Agathymus; species Agathymus mariae. The sequence goes on from DWPT01001269.1 coordinate 8,755, forward strand.
CAACTCGGCGAGTGCCGCGGCCGGTGTGTCGCAAAACACATTTATAGGTACTAACATTATAAAACGTCTAGGCGAACTTTATGAGTTTGTGTATATGCGGAAGGCATTTTTCAGAATCACGGCACCTATTTCAAAAATTCTTTTACCATTTGAAAGGTACATTATTCCTAATGGACATAAGTACATATATCATGTAAATTTCATAAAATTTTCAACCCAAACGTAATAGCGACGTGCCGCTATTTAAATAAAAGGAAAGAATCGTTCTGTCTGAATATCAAGTAAGCAGTAAAAGTATGTGTTATGGTTTTATCAACTCAAACTTTATGCTTGTCATGCAGTGCTCACGTTTCATTAAATTACCAATTGTCGTTTGAAAATATCCTTGAATCATAAATGGTCAATGATTTTGTCAACAACGTTTGGTCATGTCAAAAAAAATAATTATTATATTCTACATTAACTCTACATACCCGTAGTAAAATTATCGAATATCGCAAAACATCACGAAATGATTCTTTTACGATACTATCAATTATATGACAAGAAAGTAGCGCACAAAGCAAGCACTTGGTAGAACTAATCAAATAAAAAAAAATGTGCATCTAATTTCAAAAAGTTTTTTTTTTCATTAATTAACACAGCAATAAAACAAATCATATTAGTTAATGATATTTCATATACACACACGTTCACGCATTTTTTTACATACTCACAATATGTTTATCAATTCATCCGCAAATAGATCGCATTCGGGAAAACGTTAAGAGAGTTCAGGCCACGTAATATGCTAGTTAGTGCACACTACAGAGCACCCTCAAGGCACCGCGAAAAGATTCTGCTTTCGGCTCATACAAACAGGGTACTCATGAGACACATGTCCCCCACGTAGTTCATTATTTAGGTCAGGGGCATCGATTCTGATGTAGAATATCTTACAGGCGGTGGTGATTTGAACATATATCCGTTGGATTTCTAAGAAGTTGCAGCTCAGGGCACCTTAAAGAATTTTTACTGGGTAAGGTACGGATAATGTTCATAAATGCGTTTGTAACGGTATGTTGGCTATTTTCGAATAGAGGGGCTAGTTACTTTCAAGCGGGTTCCAGACACGTGCGCTGGTTTCGAGCTTTGTTCAAACCAGCATGTTATATATAAAGCGAATAGCATTAACCCAAAAAAGGTCTCTCGTGCTAGTGAGGACAAATCCGAGTCCTTTGTAGGATTTCTTAAACAACGTCAGAATGAATTGTAAATTTGGTTCGAACATAACTCCAAATCATTAATTGATTGCGATCTTGTAATATTTTATTTGCTGATTTTATAGTCACACTCAACGGGGTGCCACATTCGACCATAAGACGTCATGTAACATTTGTTAATATTAAATCCCAGTTTTATTAAGGCCGGTTCATCTGAGAATGAAATAACAGTACATTTATGAACAGTCGATACTATATATATATAGCAGGCTACTGTTAAGTAACGAAGACGGGTCCACATAACGAATCAATGTTTTAAAATAGATCTGCGAACTCGAAGCAATATCTATTCTGAAACGAGAAAAAATTAAGTACGTGTTAATATTTTTATTTCCCGCTCACATTCATGGCTCGGACCATCTGTCCACATTCATTGTTTTAATAATAAAAATATTTTACTACGACGACACGACATCCTGATGTTTTTTCTGGTGTATTCATATACCGAGTCATCCGTACGTGTTTACGTCCTCGCGTTACGTGGGATGATTTTTTGATTTCTCGAAAACTTACTTATGTTATGTGCCTACGTGGCTAATGCTGAACGAGGGTTTCTCATCGTTAATAAACTGCTTATTAACAATCCGTTTGTTTGTTATTTATTTAGACGTCACTCTTACCCAGCGGGACGTTGTCTTGCCAATCGCCTTGTAGTCATTTCAGAATATTTGATTATTCGATCCTTGGTTTTGACGTTCGAATGAAACAGCGTCGAATTCGATCGCACCGTCGTCGACGCTGATTTGACGGCTGCATTCGATTTTATCTGTGTATTTTGATGCTTCGACATAATGTTCATATCGTCTCATTGTTGGTTGTGGAACGCATAAATATAGCTAGTAAATACAATGTACTATATCCCATTCTCATTGTTGAGACATCACCCCTGAATTTGGCTATACTGGAGTTTGATGTTAACCTATTATTAAGGTTCTCATTGTGCCTTTCCCTTTCGATTCCCTTTGGAAAGTAGCCCAAATTGGAAGGGTGCCGAGATTTTGAAGATCAAATATTGACATAAATATCACAACAATTGGGATGTTTTCTTGTGCACTTTCAATCACAGAAACAGTCATGAAATTATGCTGCAACCAATCGCTGCGTTATACCAATACAAAAACGTCATATTCTCCTTTAAGCAAACAGACAGAGGGTAACTTCCTTTATAACGAACCCGTAACTAAAACAACACGGCGCATACCACAGACCGGAGCCGCTGGACGCCGCTCGGCACCGGTACCCGGTAGCCGATGTTTGTCGACACATTCGCACCTCGACCCTCTAAATGTCGATACGCAAGCAATAAAATGGTTCTAGGCACCCACGAGCTTTGTTTTACAACTTGCTAAGACTGTTTGGTTTCCGCCACGGGAAATTTTGAGTTGTGGGATTAAAAAATGTGGGAAATGGTATCCTTTTGACGTTAGGTACTTACACCGGGAAGGAGCTGTTTTTGAGAAATCGACATAAATTGAATCAGTTTTTGCGTTCGGTGTAAATGAAATGCATTCAAATTATAACGTTTTAAGGAAATACTCATTTGTGACATATTTTACGTACCAGTTTGGTTTCGGTATGTTTGTGATGTCTGCTTTGTATTTGTGTTCTACCCGCGACGTATAGAATTCCAAGGATCATCAGTTTTTTTTTTTTTATCATACGTACGGTGAAATTTCTGAGCATCTAACAAATTTATCCGCGAAGTTAAAAGCTTTTTAAATCTATTCAGACCAGTCTAAACAGGCTGCGTTACGACCTGCGGCTAACAACGGCCGCCGAAGTGCCCTGCCCATATAGAGCCAGCTCCGGCCACGTCGTTATCCCTGGAGCCCTAAGTGTTCAAATTGCCCGTAGCAGACACACACCAGAGCGAAGCAATTAGCACTTGGATTCACTTTTACCACTTCAAATCCCGGTGGGGACTTCAGCTCGAATGTAATAATATTACGCTGTTTTCTCAAAACTGTCTTCTAATGAATATCATTTCGTTAATAAAACAGCAATAATTAGACTCGATTGACGTAAATTATTAAAAAAAAAAACTTGGCTATTATTACTTTTACTTATTGGATTAAATAATACTTCACATGGAAGAAACGAAAATGTCATTCTTATTTTGTTTGTATTTTTAAAATGTTATTAATGAAATTTGACTAATAACTAAACAATGAAAGGCTAGTAATAAGAATTTCGGAGGACCTGAGGCTCAACATTTTTAAAGTCACGCCTATTTTAATTAAGATATTCACTGCTCCGGTAATGTAAAACACTACGAGAGAACTTGCTTACCTGAGAATTGGGAAAAGGTGTGTGTAAAATATAATAACCTGCGCTTAATGTTATTGGTTGTGTTTCAAATAACTCACAATATGAAATTATTATTGTTTAAGAAATGTTTGTATGATACATAATGCCTATTGACGTAGCTATTGAGTCAACCCGCTGCGATGCAGATAGGGAATAAAAGGCAGGTGACAGCAGCCCCATAAATAATGCTATAATATAGTATAATATAATAGTGTTTTAGTTCCTTGAAAAAATCACGAAGATTGGGTGCCCGCTTCACATAACCATTGCAGGCTATTCGCAATTTTTATCACCAGCTAAGCTTAATAAAGTAACGAATTACAATTAGAGTGCGTTATTAGAGAGAATTAGAGTAGAGAGCTTTCATTTTCGGTCGAGCCTGTTTAACAGTCTGCAATGTTGTCGTATTGCCGCTTGGATCCTTTGAGTTCGATGAAAGAGAACGTTAGGGAAGTAATCAAAGAGTTCTTAGTGATGTTCTGGCAGCTGTGTATGAAGTCTGCCAATCCGTACATACCCAGCAAAATTAACTTTATGCGAAAATCTTTTCAATGTAAAACGAGATACATCTCCAGAAATATAACAGAATGTTTACGATGACATAAACTAGCACACCAAAAATATGTAAACATAATCACGGACTTAAAAATAGGACAAAAACGCGGTGCTGTTCCTTCGGAATACCTAAAGATTGATGCATCTCTTCGTGATCGTAAATCTTCTAAAATACTCGATCTATTAAATCAAACTTTACATTATTTACGTCAAGAAGAACATAGTTATGACAAAATCCTATAGATGGTTGTTATTCTCAAATGTATATTTCTAAAACTTGTAGAGTATTCAACAAAATAACAGTTCTCGGAAACTTAAAAAAATTGTCTATGTAACCAACCGCGATCGACAGTTGGAGAGATGGATGCTAGTGGAAAATTTTCACGAGCCCCACCGTGATCGATACAGTCTAGTTTAGATTAATCGAGGCTCTTATCGACGCAAAGCGGTATCGTCGTTAAGCGATGTCGCAGGCCTTCACGCGGCAACACTTTGACACCTAACTGTATCAGCGCAGTGGAGTTCAAAATCCGGACCACCTAAACTACAAAGGCCTGTGCCTTGCGCAAGTCCCGTCATTATCGTGAAAGATGTTTTATTGACACGAAGAGAGATAATCGCTCACAACGGCCGAACGCACCGCGCGCGGAACCTGAGCAACCTCCGTCAGTATTCAGGGAGGCGGCGCACGGAATGCCAGAACTCGCCGCGCTGTCGACGCCATCTGGTGACTAGGGGCGGCATATCGACAATGTTATATCGATAAACTTGACACGTCGATATTATTTTATTAATAGGTATACATTTTTATCAACTTAATAGAAGCTCTTAGACGAATGAAAGTTTAAAATTTATTTGCGGTGTGTATTATTTATGCAGTTTATATAAGAACAATGACATTGAAGTTATCCACAAATTGTATTATATTTATTAACAGAATATACGCAGAATGACATAGTGCTTATGTTACAAGTATTTATTTAATTGTTTTATATGATTTATCGTATAAATGTAAAAACAGAATCATATCGTAACTCAAAAATACACTAAGGAGACTTAATAATTTAATTTTATAAAACTGTCTACAAAAACTCAGGACTTTGGAATAAAAATTTAATGATATAATTATCGACATCGGCAACAGCACTAATAACACCGCGGCAACGTCGCGGCGCTCGTCCTGCTTCCGCACATCACTATTCATCTTCGTTCTCTTTCACACGCGACTACCTTATTTAAATAAAAGTGAGCGTGGTTGATCGCGCAGGTTTCGTTGGAATTGAAGCTCTTTGCCTTCATGTTAAGGTCTATTAGGGTTGCTGGGGTGGAGAAAAAATGAAAAAGGTAGTACGGGCAGGTTATCCTGCTGAGCTGCGCGATCTGAAGGAAGACACTTGACTTAGATTTAGGCGGAAACACCGGCCCATTCTTCGATTTAAACGCTTCGGCCTTGGACTTTCGTGCGCCATGCTCCACTTGTCAATTAAAATAAACATTTTCGGTTTACAAACCAGATCCCGACCGCTATATAATTGGAGATGGTTTTTACTCGTGGTTCTATAAGAGTTATCGAAAGTTACTGCACTCACAAATGTATACAAATGAAAATCACACAGAAGAAAGACGTGTGAACATACGAACACGAACACATGACATGCGCGCCTAAAGCGCCTAAAACTCTATTTAGCACACAGATAAATTCCATGTTAAGTCCGCGTATGTGTGTGTCAGGTATTGGTTCAATTTCGTCCATGTAGTATTTTAGTTGAACATAAACATCTAGCGGGAATAATAGGAAGTATGTTCACGGGGAAAATTGCTGAGCTCGCACTCTGTGCCACTGGAATATAAAGTACGCATGCAAACGTTCGGCGAACTGTCACAGAATGAATACATACAGAAAGCACGGGGTGTGCTAAATGCCCTCTTGCGGAGTGTCTAGGTACTTCAGAAAATATAAATGTAGTTATTTCTGTTCAAATCAAATTGATTGTCTTCGTGTATTAAAATATTGAGGATCGAGTGAATATATGTTCCACGGTTGCTGGCGTGCGTATAATTTGTGCATGTCCATGCCCCACACAATACAGGGAATCTTAGTAAAAAGGTGTGTGTATAAGCATTTGAAAGTTATAGCTTTTAAAGTTTGAACATGAATGAACCTCACAAAAGCGAAATTATATCAATGTTACATGTTACCTTTTGCCTCACCCGACACGTTTATACTATTATTATTATGTATATGTTAATTATGTATGTATCTATAGGTATGTTTGATATGATCAAGTATCGAATGTTAATTTTATGGTACAATACATATTATATACATATAATATTATTATCGATCACAAAAGTACAGTGCTTATGAGTTTCAGTCCTAGCAAAAAAAAATCTCAAGCATTATCCCGGAGACTGAACGTAGGCAACATTAACGAGTTATACACACAAATAAGCCTTCTGAAGTTACCTTCTTTGTCTCTGTTGACTCGAGTTATCTAACTACTAGGGTCATTCACGGTCGTGTCATTGTTTCTGTAAGGTACTACGTTATGTTCAAATCACGCAAAATGCTCAGCTATCCACCATCTACAAGTGTAAATATACCTTATATCATTAGTGATCACGACGCTCAAAAATAAATAGACAAATACACTTTCAAGGCGTTAATGAGTCGTAAATAATCGATTGATTGATTTGAGCAACTTTCTACGGGATCGGTATTTGTATGTTTGACCGCTGATACCGAATCATGAGCGATTCCGTAATTGCACGTTTCACCGTCAACTTCGATTATTGTTACATACAGCCGCATATTTCCTGCGACTTACCTCTTAATCTTACCTGTACGCACAGCTGCTAATAAGCTTACACCATATTGAAACTAACTATGAATAACTATCTAAAACGCATGTACTAACTGAGGCGTCAGTTGAAGAATGAGCGGCCATTCCGAGCCGCTCTGTGGGCGTGGGACCACAACCGCTGCTGCCCAATGAGTGTCATTTCTCAAATGCTACCGTCTTCCAGGTGTCGAGATATATGTGAGCGTTGCCCTTTTGAATAATCGCTCTAAGTCAAATATAAGACTTCGTACTTTGTTTAGTACGTTGGGATTTTGTATGGTTTAAATGGCTTGTTATTATTTTAATGATGTGCAGTATCTAATGGTAGTACATTCGTTTGTTGAAGAGGACCCAAGAGCGATACGGATCAGCTGATATCTAAAGTATATAATCTCAAAGAACTGCAGTTCTCTTTAAAGGCACTCATACAATATTATAAAGTATAAATAACGCACCACCTACAGTGCCAACCATTAGGCAGTATCTTCGCTGAAAAGCAAATTCTCCTAGACAACGTAAAAGTCCGCAATCTAGACAAGAGGACACTGAATGAAAATGAATAAAGTTTGAATAACAATTCGGGTAACTGAAATGTATAACTGCTAAAATAAATTATAATTATAAAAAAATAAACAGGTAACATTTTGTTGTTACAAAGGATTGAGATTGAACGCCTGATTTGCACGAATCATTAGCCCTAATTTCATAACACAAGAATGCTAGAAAACCATATTTTCCGTTCTAGACGAATGACACAAAAGTTCCGGCAGAATTATCACAATACTATTATCACAAACTGTCCTGTTGTTTTCCGGAACCTAGCGCGGCAATCGGCGGCAATCGACACCATTGTGACATCCAATCCTCTGAGGATTTGGTTACCACGAGGCGTTGGACCGAGAGACCGCGGCGAAGCAATCATTAACACCGTTACTCCGGAGAAATTGACCGGAATATCGCATTTCTAACAGTTCTCAATCAAGTTCACCCTTGAAACCAATCGTTTTACACCTTCTCCCACATCTTACAAGGTCTTCTTACAAACTCCCTTCTTGTTACCTACTACACGGGAGTCAAGGATATACTTCTACACTTTGTTTGGCTTAGATTATATTATTTTTGTAATCGGTTGTGAAGGCGTTCTTCTGTCGTCTTTAGTCTCTCTAGGGGACCGACCGGATGTGAGTTTGTATCAACTGAAATTCTCATGATAACCATCGCTCCGGAATCTCCGGGATCGAATAAACTCGATTAACCGTAATAAGATGAGAGATGAAATTTATCGGTTCATTTATCTATTTATTTGTTTACGTTTCATCATCATGGATTTAAACTGAAATCATTTAATGACATTTGTTACTTTCGAACAATTTTGCGTTTACTATCGCGTCAAGATAATTCGTGTGGCACTGAGTTTTACACCAACATATAAAAATAACATACCTACTAGGTTTCTAAAAAATAAATAAATCGATTCCAGTAAGTAAATTGATTCATTAATTGAAACAATCAATTCTCTTTACGAAGACGATATGAACACGCAAAAAATTATGCCAATATGAGTTTGACAATTCTATTTATCGCTTTTCTCCTTCATTATATTCATAGAAACTTTACTGTTTTAACATACCTATTTATTATTCACGTGAATATTATATTCCTAAAAGTGTATTCGAAAACCCACTACGTACGCATTTTTGTTACCCCTATTTATTTTCTGCAACAATAATTAATATCAGCTACTCCACCCCACATCAAGAGACCGTAGGACATCGTGTACAGTCATCTACATCAGTCGCCAGAAGTTAAGTAAATACAGTTCAAATACCTAATTGGTAAACTTGATCACAAAAGACACAATACCAGCCAACCGAGCTGAAAACTGTAGTTCTGTGCGTGGATTATGGTTGACCTACCAGGTCTACATCACCTGTTATAATTAAACTCGGACATATAAAAATCTTTATCGGAAAACTTTCCAATTCAGCAGTAATAATTAGCAATGAATCTATGACCGCGCTCAATGATCGTTGAATACTGGTAAATAAATTTACAAGCATCATTACCCAAGAAACTCCACGCCTATTAGCAATTTCCATTAATTAAAAAAGCCACCAATTATTCAGAGCTAAAAGTAATAATTAAAAGCTGTACCGAACTAGAATTCTCGGCTCATTCGTTGAAATGGTATCTGCAACTGAAGAGGCTCATCAATTCGTGCACTTAGCAGTTCTTAGCGCGCTGCTGCGTCCAGCACATTACTCAGGCGAAGCCGTTAGCTTTTATTTATTGATGTGAATGCATGATAGTAGGGTGGCGATACAGTGTTGGGTAAATGTAATATATTACTGTTAATCTACAATGAAAATTAATTAGTCATATCCTCAGACGCGAGGCGGCGCTCTGGATATGTTTCATAATTGTTTCCAGGCAGAGTTACTAGCGCTGACATATTCACATTTCTACCTGGTTAGCTACCAGGTTTTGAAATCAACCAGAAAGAGTTTAAAATTGGAGAGGCAGATGACAAGTATTACTTCTTGGCCAATAACGTGTCGGAATTCTCGGAATTATGGATGCGTACATTCGATTTACGAGTACCATCTAACAAACCATTTCATCTACCAGTTTCCAACGAATTAAAACTACCAGGGTGCAATTGTAATCTGTCATGAAACTCTGTATTTGGTTACATCGTCGGAGCCTTAAAAATTAACCCATTCGATTTCTTTTTACCGAAATCAAAGGAGCATTAATACAAAGAAGCAAAATTTGGGCATTCATAAACAAATTTATTAAATAAATGATTCTGAGTTAACTTTCTGAAAAAAAAAAACAGCAACATGATGCAACACCAGGCCTTCTCACGACGTCAGTAACCAAGGTAACCAACTTTGTCCGCACATCAAACTGTATCGTAAAGTACACTAACACGGAAATCGTGAAGCATAGACATGTGGAAATCCATAATCAGTATATTTATATGCGATATATTAATGCACAATGCAGAAGAGCATGCGACTCGATTTATGCGAATATTTTCATATGCGAAACCCGTCCGCGAAACGTGAGACTACGTTGCAGTACTCCGCATAATAAAAAATTAATGCTTTCGACCAAAAAGTTGGTGATTGAACTATGTTAAATCAAGCAATTGAGTGATTTATGTTGTGTTGTGATACCATTTATTTAAAGTATTACACAATTTCTAACTGGGATCTTTCAGTGCTTCATGTTTACCAAAAACAGGCAAATTTAAATCAATTTTATATTCATTACTTTTTATTAAATAATTAGAATTAATATAAATATATAATATACATTTATATCCTACTAAACATCGATTATAAAATATATTTTTTTCCCATACAAAACTAAAATGATTTTTTTTTAATTAATGATTTTTTTTAGATACAATAAGTTAATACTTGGCAACAATCCCGCCTGATGAAAAATTGTGATGAAGTCATAAGATTTTTTAATTTTTATTTATTTCATATATATAACGTTATCCATTCTACGTATACAAATATAATGCTTATATTACATCTATTACTTACCTCACTG
>DWPT01001270.1:0-19281 GCA_018251895.1 Agathymus mariae mariae
GGGTCCATTATCGCTCATCGTGGCAAAGATTTTTGGTGTCCAAACTGACTTGCGAAGCTGGCGAAAATTCTTAATTTACGAAGACGCAGTTATTTTAGATAATCTGCGGTACAGAGCTCAACGACCTCCAACAGCAGGAAATAAGCGCAGTACCTTCGTCTATCGCTCAGGAGGATGCACTGTGACTTTGGAATGTCCTCTTCGACTCACGGTCGGATGCAGCTCTTACGGTTGGAGTTGGCGGTTGTGTGGTTCATGTTCTGACAATGTAACAACGACGTTGATGCAGGCTAGTGAACGAGAAGTTCAACCAGTTGATGCAGGACGACATGGTGCACTCGAAGCGGAAAGTGCTCGCCGGCATTGTGATCACCGTCGACAACCGGATACAGGACTCCAGGGTACGTATATGACGGTGAAGTTCATGTTGAAAAAAAAAAAAGATCTAATCTGAATCCAAGTCCTTAGACAGTATTGTTTTAACATGCCGGATGCGAATGTTGAAGTAATAGACGGTGGGCAACAGGCGGGCCACGTGATGGTCAGTCATCATCTCCGGAGCGCGAAGTTACTATTTTCTTAACAGGCCTAGTACTTGTGGGAGCCATCCAGGCAGGTAAAAGTCCCTACTATTATGTATAAATACCGTAGCAAATAAGCTGGATGGTATTAGGACCTGCGACCTTCAAACATAGGGTCTAAGCGTCACTATCTCGTCTGTTGCTTAGCAGGCAGATGCGGGAGGGGACGTATGGGAGAAGCTGCTTACACTTCGTATACAAAACTGTATTGTATACTTCGTTATTCAGGTGATAGCAGTGACAACCGGCACGAAGTGCGTTTCAGGCGAGCACATGTCAGTGCGCGGGCGGGCGCTGAACGACTGTCACGCAGAGGTTGGTTGTTATCGAAGTTATTGGACACAATTTACGACAAACATTCCAGCTCGTAACTAACCACGTGTATCGTTTTGAAAAACAACTTTAACGCGCAAGCTTTGAACTTACGCATTCACTCACATACATACGTACGCACACTCGCACGCACTCACTTAGCACGCACGCACGCACTTACGCACACACGCATGTCTTACAATTAGGGCAGAGGCTACAAAATCACCAGGATAACATGGCTTAAATAATATAGCGATAATCAGAATAAACAAGTACAGCATTGCCTTATCGCTGTTAATATTATGTATTTAACCGATGTTCACTTACTAACGTTTATCCTAGTCATCGGTTAACAATATCACAATGGTTGTTACTTGTCAGTAAACACGGAGATACCTTATTACACTCCAACATTAGTGAACAGTCTAAGTTGCACTCGTCGGTCGCTGGTGTTTCGTATCGTGAATAGAACTTTTCGCTTTCGTATTCGAGATACGACCGACCTGCGGGCGGCCCTGCCAGCTATTTGTAATGATTTCCGGGTTTTCCAGAACTTTCTAAGCCTTTCGAGACAATTTTACAATTATCTGAAAACAATAGAACAATAAGAGGCGCAGGTAGTGAAGTAAACCATGTACGCGATAGTCGCCATTTTGCACAAAATATAAGGGCAATGGTAGCCTAATGCGCTCGATGTAGTATCACTACATGGTTTTGTGGCCGCTATTGTTTTCCATCGAACCTTCTCGATTGATAACAACGGATTTAAAACAGTTTTTATTTGATTAAAACAGTGAAATTACTTTTTTTGTACGTGCCACAGGTAGCGGCTCGGAGGTGTTTACAACGACATTTGTATGCAGAGTTGTTCAAGTACGCCAATTCCCCAAGTAAGCTGAATTTCAATTTATCTACACTGTGTTAGGTATGACCATCATTTAGGCCAGTTAGTGACCCCGGCTACCGAGCGAAGGATCTCTGGTTTGACTGCCGACTGGCATACACATGCATATAACGGATAATTGTTTGTTTTTAACATTATCTCTAATACATTAAATGTTACTCTTATATTAATAATCGTGTAACAACTCGCAGACCCCACGGTTGCCATTCCATCATCCGACGTGGAACCGGTGCCCGGCGGCGGATACCAGTTGAAACCGGATCGGCAGGTACACCTGTACGTGAGCACGGCACCGTGCGGCGACGGACGCATATTCAGCCCGCACGAGACCAGCGAGAGCGAGCCCGATAAACATCCCAACAGGTGTGGAATTGTTGTTGATATATATATATATATATATGTATGTATGTATGCGGACGTGAATTCGTATGTGGGTGCGTGCGTATAAAAGTTAACTTGTGAAATACGGTAATTCTAAACAATGGTAACAATTCAACGTAGGACGGTTTTTATACATTGTTTATAAACACATCTTCGATTGCTGTAGGTATTTGAATAATAATATAGAAATTTCATTATCTGTGATTGATGATATGAGAATGAGCTTATACACCTAGTGGGTAGTGCATTTTCGTACATTTTCAGTTGGAATAATATGTAGGAAATTTGGATAATTAAAATTTTAATTACAAATAGAAATTAAATGTTAAATTAAAGTAAGCTAAATTTATATATTATCATATTTTTTATTGAAAATCATGATATTTTATTTAATCTAGATAAACCAACTAGTCCCATATCTATCTCAAAACAGACCGACTCTACAGATCCACTGCTAGACATGGACTTATGGTAATTGGCATAACTTTGGTTTTGCGTTTTGTATCCAGGGATCTTTGGACTCTGAAGTTATATAACCTGTTCACTGCCATTTCAGTCCATTAACTACTAATCACTCACTCAACTGTTAGCTTATATATGTGCTGATTTGAAATCAACAAGTTTTAGATACTGACATCACCTTTAACACACACTTCACACGTTCCATTTGTGACTTTGAAAGGGTATTATGTCGGAACATAATTAAAGTTTATTACATCTTGCACAAAAAATGTGTGTTTTAATAAAGTATTTATTCTCAGATTGGCTCGAGGCCAGCTCAGGACAAAAATCGAGTCTGGCGAAGGCACGATACCGGTGAAGAACAGCAGTATCATACAAACCTGGGATGGTGTACTGCAGGTGTGACGTAATTGTAATATATTGTGTAAGAATGAAAATCTAAACGCATTAAATATTCATTAAAAGTAACTTCATATTACAAGGCAGAAGTTATAAATTTTAACCTCAAAAAGATTGAAAACAAATAAAGATACAATGATAAATATGATGATTATTTCCTCGCAGAGAATTTTATTGCCATAAGAAATTAGTTCTACATAAACACCACAAAATGAATTTTGGACTCAACATATGAATATGTATGCATAATTAAAATGTTGCAGCATTTTTTATATATCTTTCCTTTTGTTTTCCTGACACGAGTGACAGTGATGACATAAACAACATGTTTCTATATAGTTTTATTCAGCAATTTATAATAATTGTAATTGATCACATTCCTAGTGTGACATAGTGTTCTCACTTCGTGTGCAGGGAGAGCGGCTGCTGACGATGTCGTGCTCGGACAAGGTGGCGCGCTGGTGCGTGCTGGGGCTGCAGGGGGCGCTGCTGTCGCGGCTCCTCCGCCCCGTCTACCCGCACTCGCTGGTGCTCGGCTCGCTACTGCACCCGCACCACATGTACCGGTCAGTGGAGATCCATCACTTGGCACTGTTTTGGCGATTTTTTCGATATTTATACGAGAAGTTAGATTATTTATTTATATATTTTTTTATCATCTTTTTTAAGAGTTTGACAGATTACATGGCTTATTAAGTATCGCCCTAATGGTTAGAGGCGATTATATCTTATCTTTTCATTGTAAAAAATAATTCACATGTCCTTTGAAGTTATCGTATATCGATTTATTACACGAAATAACATGGACTCACGCGTGTTCTCCCCGATGAATGCGAGCGACACCGATGTGGGCGTACGGCCGGCTAAATGAGACACTACCTTTGAATTAATGCTCTGCTAGCTGGCACAAGGTACATTCGATAGTTTGCCAGTTTTAGATAGTAGAGATAACTGACTTAGAACCTAATCTCACTTTTCTTAAAGATAAATATATAGAAATTTTTACATTTATTTTCATGTTAATATTCACTTGTGTGGTATCGTTGTTGGACACACAATACATACATATGTAATAACAAAGAGTATTTCATCATATTTTTATATTTTCATTTAAATTTTACCTGAATACCAACATGACTTCGTTCTCCAAAATTGCATAAGAGACGTATTACCATCACATCTACATGTAAACAAGTTAAAATTCACACACTTATGTACAAAGGCGTTTAGATGCGTATTTTCATGTGTGTCAAACTAGTTGAAGAAACAAAATAAACTAGTGTTCTGGCTTACATCCAACGAATGTCTTATTGCGTATCACGAAAAAAAATCAAACAAAAATAATTCTCTACGTTTGCCTCTATTATAATATTATAAAGTTTTATGTATGCGGAGAGTTATCGGAACTATAGCACCTATTTGAATAATTCTTTTACCATTTGGAAGGTACATTATTCCGGATGGTCATAGGCTGTATATAATGTAAATGTAATTTGTAACTCGAACGAAGTCGGGAACGCGCCTATAATTCCATATAAAAATCTCCGCTTCGACAGTGAAATTATAATGGGAAGGGTTAAAAAAATGGTAGATCCTTTAAAGTCACATATATTATGTTAATAATAATAATAATACTCAAAACATCATATATATCTTATGTTACACTACAATTTATTCTAGGGAATATGGTGACTTGTCGCGCGTCATGAGGAAGTAGACTCCTGTGGCGCTGAAACATAAAATTGTCCCAGGTCTTTAAACTAATAGCTGTGGCAACACCAATATTATCAGTGTTTTAATAAAAACCAAACCAAACCAATTAGTCTGGCGCCCTGGTCTATGCCCATAGCGATAAAATGTATTTACCGGTATTAATGACAACGTTAAAAATACCGTTAGGAAATAATCTGTTGTTACAAATTGTTATAATATTCTTGGTGTACAGTTTAGGTAAATAAATTAAAAAATGTAATAGTTTTAGACTTCCTTTTTTATTTTTTAAACAATATATTTAGATCACAACTAGACATCGATGACAGCACAATGAGAACTAGAGCGTGGTTTGTGTGGCCGTCCTCAAGGCTGTGTTGCAATCAAAAAATATTTTTATAAAAAAAAATGGTTTGGAATTAATATCGTTTCGAAATAAGTCGAAGATATTTTATCAATTTAGTACCTCATGAATGAGCAGAAAAATTATATATGTAATAAATTTACACGTACCCATAGTATATGAGTAACCTTCGTTCCCTGCACATGTCTCACTACATATATTATACGTCACGATCAACTACTAGTCACCGTCAAACCGATCTGACCGCCAAACAACTTTCTGAAAAACCCTCTTAGCTTACCACCATTCGCTACTTCGAAGTTATACGTGACCGGTTGAGAATTTGGTAACGTGCCGATATAGTTATTTTTCTCCTTGATCCAGTTATTCCATTCATCATTACCGTTTTTGACCAACGTGTTTATCTCTCGAATAACGGTTATAACCGGTAACGCTGATTTGCGATGTTTGAGCATGAATTCCAAAATTCTGTACAATAATTTCTCGCTTTCAATCGGTTCAGATTTTTTGAATATCGAACGATTTTTTCTAATTAATAGTTTATCGTTTTCAACGGATTCGAGATTTTTGAAAATAGATCGGCGAGTTCTTTTTTGTTTGTTAGATTCATTCGTTTCAGTTGCCAGGATTGTTTGGAATTTCTTGGCATTGGTGAGAATTGTGTTGGCGTCGGTTGGTGGAATGTCAATTCCATGTGCTACTAGGTGAAATTGTATTGATTTCTTTGATACTGTTTCGTTTGATTGCTGATTTAATTGTGCAATATTTGTTTGAATGTTGTGATATGTTGAAGAGTTTTCAGTCTTGAAGCTGAAGTTTGTAGCTTTCTTAACCATACCCCGTTTGTTTCTTTTTTTATTTGCGTGCACGTGGAAGACGTAGTAGGCGTGCGTGTTGGGTTGCGTGCAATTTACGTCTGAAACTGCGGAAAGCTGTGCATTAAGCAGTGATTCACCTACTTAAGAATAACCACATACTAACATTCCGCACTGGGATTCCTTGTGTTGCGAGAGGCAAAGAAATAATTAAGATACCTGGTGAATGAATCTCTACAATCGAAGCATAAGTTTACAAGCCAGTATCTCCCCAAAATTCACCAAATCTCCCATACTTTCGATTCGCCGCGTATCCCATATGCGCGGTGCGAGCTCCTGCGCATCTGCCGCGCATGTAGTCTCTGTAGGAGCCACACTCAGACGCAATGAAGGCCCGTGGGCGGATCACCGACTCGCTGTAGAACTGGTAGGAGCGCCAGTGGCTGCAGAAGACTGTTGGGGGTTTAGTTTGTTAGTGGATTATTTGATAGAGAAAAGTATCCTCCGGAAATTTTATGGGAAAATGCATAAGGGAGATTGGACGGCTTTCAAAGTTTTACCGCGAACTTTTCTGTGATTTTGTCTCGCTGTAAAAAAGAAAGTGAAGTATAACATAGGGTATTGAGAGTATGTACAGAAAATCCGGGAGATAATTATAATTTACTTAATGTCATGTCGTGGTAGCAGTGCAGTTCAATCTTGAGAACAGCTCGTATCAGAGTCAGGTTTACTGTTTACTTGTTGCAGTGAAGAAATAAAGACGTAAAAGGAAGATGGATTGTGAAGATGCAATCTTCAACGTAAGTTTCGATCAATAAGAGGACATTGTCGCGATGCTATAATGTTATTTCTAAAACCCCACACGGTTTATGATGGTTAAAGTAATTTCCGGGTACGTTTTGAGAATATTTGCGAAGTTTTCTTATACAACAAGCTCTCTTAGAGCAACAGAAATTGAGAATCATCTCAGCAAATGTCTACGCACTGCAAGCCGTTATGATGTTGACATATGAGAAGATTATAAACATACATATGCTGATAATATTTTCGTTTAACATTTCAGGACACAGGGGGTTAGTTTGGTATGGTTTAGTAAAATATCATATAAGACACGATTAAAGAAATGTAACTGAGAACTGATAATTTTTTAACGTACTTTTATTTAGCAGCAATTGTTGAGGTATGACTACTTCCAGTTCACATCCTGGCTGTGGACTAATCCCACCGTTGGGATAGAAGTCGACGTGGCCTACGGGGCGTTTTTGGCCTGTAAATTAGAACATCTTCATTTAGTTACAGAGTAATCAAACATATTTAATTCACTCTATTTTTTTTACTTTCAAGGATGTCAATCACAGAGGCAATTTCCACTTCAAAACAGCTGGACCGATCTCGGGTCAATTTTGTTAATGTTAACTGTTAACCTGTCCTATTAGATACTGTTAACTAAGTAGTAGTATTACTGGTTTATAAAAACAATATCGCACAAACACTTGTTATCCAAAATTAGTCCATTGCTTACCAAATATCCCGGCATCAGTATGAATGACGTCGACAAACTCCGCATCAGATGGATCCAGTTGTTGCAGAAGCGATACTTTGTTGAACAGCGGCAGAGCGGGGTCTAGACCAGTTATTCTGGACACTCGACCTGAGCGAAAACAGTGCACGAAGCTCACTTTATATTCTAAATAAATTTGACATTTTGCTGGTCATCTTGATTTTTGATCTTAAGATATTGACAGTCAGTTCCGAATGTGAATGTTACAAATACGAACAACTGACTATTTAATTAAAAGCTTAGATAGTTTCAATGTCTAACCTGAGACAAGCGTGGCTCCAGCGACGCCTGCCGCCTGGGCACCGAGACTGTGCCCTACGAGGTGAGTTTTCGACAAGTCTAAACCTCTGAAATAATGAAGATAGTGTCAAAAAGAAAATAAAGCACCAACAGCGGAGTATTTAGGAATCAAAGGTAAACAGATCTTATTTTCCTTTATGGCAGTAATAAGAATAGGGGAAACGTGTCGATTTTTAGAACAGTAACAGACTGAATGACAATTGTGGCAGTCTTTGGGTAGATAGGACAGGCTAGAAAGGTTGTCTTGGATTAACTTAGCTGTTTAGAATTTGTGTCTTGGTTTTATTGCACCTCTTTTTGATTGTACAACTGAAGCAGTTGTCAACTAATTGAATTTACTTGGACTAAGACGATTAATATAAAGAGAAGGAAGGAATGTTTAAGTGCGCACCTACATATCCCTTGGAAACTCCATGCGCCGAATGGCCTTCGGATGGTCTTATCGAGGGAAATAGCACTCGCTTTTACGCTAAGGAGACTGATAATATGCGGAGATTTTTGGAGAAAAATATAACAACTCACCTGGACACCATGTAGTCAATGAACATAGCAGCCATACGGCCGATGTACCAGGTGTTGTCTGCAGCGGTAAAGTACCACGGGCCAGCTTCCAGGCGACTCGCGTCCACCATTATCACATTCGTGTCGCCTCGTAGGACGTACGCTTTTTAATATAGAATAGATGGAGATGAGTAAAATTGAAAAGGGCAGTTAAAAATTACGTTGTAAGGTAGTTGACTATTTTTTTACGTAAGTTACTCGTGTAATCTATTGTTTTTTACTGTGAATTTGATGCATTAGTATTTGAAGGCAGTCGTATGTATGTACGGCCGAATCCAAAATTTGGATTGACCTCGAATCCATCTACCGCATAGGAACCTCATGCGTAATAATGCTCTTGTATGAAGAAATTTGTAATGGCCCGATGAAGAATTCAAAGTCTGTGAAGTAAAATTACTCCTACCTTCTCGAAGCATGATGCCGCTGCCGCTGTTGGGTTCCTCAAGAAACGCGTGGAACATCATCACGGTCGGGTCGTGAAAGTCGAAGTGTGACGCGAACAGACTTTCATCGTCGTCGATGGCCAGGTCCTGGTACACCGTCGGGTTGTGCCTGGGGAGAAGGAGGATAAAGTGCTATGAATTTTTAAAGGTGCGACTTATTTATTTGTGCGAATGTAATGTAATTAAGAAATTGGTAGTTCAGTTTCGTGGTACGATTCTACAGCAATCGCAAGTAAGCTTGACTTGATAATAGTGATAATATCAACGTAATAGTGATCGTAATATATATATATAGTAGTGTCACCGTGTGTACAGCCTGAAGCCAACGTCGTTCTTGTTCCGCACGAACGGGCATTTCAGTTTGTCAACTGGCGCCAACTGGAAGATGGCAGTCTCAATTTCGATGGATGGTGGCCCTGAATGAAACAAAGGAGATGAATGTTAATGTTTCCGATTTTTTAACACAGTAAATGCTATGAGCGATATACAATTTTATCGTTCATAGGCGGACGGGTTAAGTGACACATATTTTTTTTTATTAAAAAAAAAACCGTCTTCAGTTTGATGAATATGAATTTCTTGGTTTCTTCTCCTATTTTCACCCTTGAGGATAGTGTTTTTCTCCAAATTCAAATGGGGCCACTCACACAAAAAGGGAATTTTCTAATTCGGTTAATAAATGTCGAAGCTCATAAGTAATAATATAAAAAAATACAAGATCGAGAAGCTCCGCCTTCTTTGAATGCGTTTAAAAATGTAAATAAATATGTTACTACTTGAAGCGGTTTTTGTTTTTATTAAAATTAATTTTAATACTCGGTTTAGATTCAATGAGTACGTAGACCGTGTAGCTTAATTGATCTTGTTGGCCGAGCGCGTGATCCCGGGTTCAATCTACAGCTGATGCGAGTATGTTTTATTTGTATATACACGTTGTCCGCGTAACAAGCAATTCAAAACCGGTGGGCTGTCAAAACCCGAATGATGATAAACTGCACAACCGCAGCAGTGCCAATCCCAATGGCATTCCAGCTAGCAGATTAGGCAAGTGGTCTCTCCACCTTCGGTAAGACCTTTCGACTCGTACACCCGCTAACCACAAGCGAATAACCATCAAATAACCGACAGCTTTACCTGACGGTGTTATGTGATAACCTCTGTCAGTGCTCGATAATTTATGCGTTACCTAAGCTATAAACAGACTCATGTAATCAAGAAGTTGGGTAATAAATATGATGGTGCTTCGCAGTGCCTGTGGAAAGTTTAATTTTAAAATTACGATGCAAATGCTAAAGCCTTAACGCGTTCATTAAAGGTTAATTGAGGATATAATTGGTTGGAGAATTTCATCGTTCTAGTAGCATTTTCTGTCCATAGTAATTGGAAGACATATTGATAGTGTCTCAAAAGCCGGGATTGCAATTTAATCAATTTTTTTTATTACGCTCCACTTATTCGTTTGTGTAAGTCAAATTGTATCAATTGATCTACTATTTATGCGTAAATTAATTAATGACCAGTTTTCCTGATTGTATCTAATGGAAACATATTCACTTATTGCAAAACCTACTGAAGAGCAGTCAAACTTTTGTCTATTACTCTCCTAACATAGTGTCCGTACTAGCTTTTTTCTCTGTTTCGCCGCGACAGATTCCGAAAGGGAAAGTATCCCAAAAAATAAAGCATACAAATTACAGAAATTAGCTGAGAATTTTCTTAAACGGTTTATGGTAGTTCCGCCGTGATACGTGTACAAACAGACGATCATAGAAAAGAAAAATAAAATTAGCCTGTATATGCATATCTATTATCTGTTATTAGATATTAAAAAAAAAACATCGTAACGATTCAGCTCAGTTATGTTGTATTATTGGTATAAATCTCCCTGTGCCGCAACACTGTGTTATTCAACCGACAAGGACTGGTTGTTACGTGTGGACCTAATGAGGAAATCGTCGTTCTAACAGGGAAATCAACCGTTTATACGTATCGCACATCAGTAACGCGTCCTCGATACGCTTTGGGAAATCATGTGGAAACCGATCCGTTTCTCGGGACGAACGGTATCTTAAATTTGGGCTCGTAATGTATGTTCTGCATATGCCAAGAATCTAAGTACCGAAGTACATGAAGCCTGAAAAATCGCATCGTTCCCATAGATTGTTAATTTCATCAAAGCTCTGTTGCGCCATATGTTAATCGAAATGCAACATGACTCGTTTCTCATGTTGACCGCTCTGTAATAAGTGGTCGGTGGTGGTGGTTATCGATGCGGTCATCATGCGATGCCGGTCAACAAAACGGGGGACCACCCGTTAATTATTCGGTCTCAAACACTCCAACCGAAGTACGTTAAGAACGTTTGACGGTTGATTGTGGTCACGTTGAAGAATTATGGTAGCTGTTCAGATTAATATTAGTGTTACAGAACCCACCGACCTCTAATAGGAAGAAAATTTGAATACAACACCGGTAGGGGATATGCCAAAATTTATAAATCACAATCACCAAAATCACAATTTTAGCTCTGGGTGTGATTATTCTTGTTCTGTTCTATTTGTGCCTTTTTTATGAAAGGCACAAATATAAATATTGCGATCCCGTAGCTCAGTTGGTAGCGATACTGCCTGGCGAGCAATGTCATCCGGGTTCGATCCTGGACGGTGTAGGTATTTACGTGAAAGATAAATGTTAGTTCATGGGTCATGGGCATTTGTGACGTCATATTTGTGTACGCCTATGCCACCCGCAACAGAAATGCAGAAAATATGGTATCATAAAACACCTATGACTTTAAAAATAAACTAAAGAAAATTGTAATGCCGTAGGCTACATCCAAGGAACAATACTTATGTGATGTTGGTACAACATACCAGTGCTGTTTGAGCGTACTGACTAGTTTGCCCCAAGTGGATTGCCTTGCGGCCGCATTGCGAACGTATTGCCAATGCGTTATGAAATTAATTTCTTTGCACCAAATACTCAGTATTTCGAGCGTGACAAACAGACAACACAATTGTGTACCTTTTGCTATTTTGGATTCATCATTTGCGACGAACCAGACGCGGTCGTAATTACAAACTCATGTCGGGAACCTGTAATTGCCGCACCGTTCAGATCCTATATGATTGTCGTATACGGTTTGATATTGTACTCTCCGAGTTGCGGGTCCCGTTATGTTGACAGTATATAAAAGTTAAGTAACTGTTAATTTTATTAGTTGACAGGAATGCTGTTTTAATAACAGTAACAAGCAAACGTGTTGTTTAAATTTCTATTATTAGGTTACACTCTCCCTATATATTGGGAGATATATCTTGTACCTTACATATATTGTATATATCTAGTCGTTCTTAAAATATTTTTTGCTCATCCGCTCAAGTCCAAATACATTTTTTAAACTTGTTGTTTAACACTTGTTGTGCTAATACAGACTTATTTTACAAAATATTTAATTCATTAATTAAATTTAATTCAATTTATTAATTTAAGTTTTATATTGGAGAAGTAAAATTATATTTAGCAGAATAAAAAATGGTAATTTCCACTAGTGATGTTATGGATATGAAATTTCCAATCTGGATATGGGCGGATATATAATATTTTACCGGTTTTGGTTAGGAATAAGAAATCATTTTGGATTATCCGATTGTTTCGGATAATTTCTGTTGCGAATATAACATGATTTTGGACTTGTAAAAAATATAATATATTCATATATAAGGTAACATTTGGAGTTTCTATCTAGGTATTATTTGGTGTTATAATCATGAAAAAAAACCTTAAAAATTGAATTATAAAAACTGCTTAAAGACGCTCAAGGTTTAAACAGTGAGAAACTCTCATAACGTGTTTCATTTAGACTCTGCCGTTATCCGAAATTATTTGACACTTTATCGGATTGGGCTACGGTTTCGGATATATTTTTATTTCGAATATCCGTCAGTTTGGGTTACGGTCATGGAGCTCCATCACATCTCTGATTTCCACCCATGCGAAGATGGGGCGTGTCGCCAGTGGTAATTTTATTTATTTATTTATTTTTTTTGTTCGCGTTTATTAGTGTAACGTCAGAATTAATATTTCACGGACATGCACATGTTGGGTTGGCATAACAGTATGTTCGATAGTTATATTTATTTAATGATACATCAGGTTTCATAGAATTTATGAGTCGTAAAGCTGTTTTACTAGGAAGTTACGAGATGTTGATGCTTTTAACAAACATAATATTTATTGATTCTAACTGACGTCACTCACCGTCATCGTATTCACCGATAAGCCCGTCATCTATTGATCCGTTTTATGAATAAAGGTTGTTTCTTGTGAGGAGACAAATTTTGAAGATTTCTAGAGTCCCCCGAGACTAGATTACAGGATTAAGCTTTTTGCAGGCTAGGCAAAAATGTTTTAACATTTATACGCCGGATGGCCTTGAGGTTTTTGTGGGTGCGAATTCCACATGACCCTGAACCTTCCCAAGACATTTGTTATATTTAGAAATTCTCGGCAATATTCATATTTGTTCGTGTTTTAGATGTAGTTGTGTCGATGTAAAGGAAATAAGCAGATGGTCAAAGGAATTTTTAGTTAAAACTCTGAATGGGTGAATGAAAAGGTGAATTTTTGTTGTCTCACTATTTCACACGCACATTTTTACGTTTCATATTATCCGAGTATGTACATCAATTTGATATATTCCCTACTCAAATAAATTTTCAGTCTTTAGCAATATATGATAAGTTAACGGTCAGTTGCTACCCAACTGCAGTGTCAATTTTAGTGAACAGTTGATACTCTTATCTCCGCTTCATATCATCACAAGCTACAACAAAGCTACAAGCTATAAGACTCGAGCCTACTACAATGAGAGTAAGTCCATCCATGCTCTCCTCCATCTGTGCCAAGCTACAACCTCGGCATCGAATCCTGACCACGTCGACCACATGGTCGCATTCGCAACTACTGGGCTGACGTAGCTTCCCGTTGCGAATCAGTTCGGCGTGGTTAGTTAATTGTTGTCGATTCGATTACAGACCTCGGTCCACGTTGTATATCTATAGGAAGTGTTATGATGAGTGAGTAACTTCGTAATTAGTTAATGTTAAATAACACGTGTGATGATGATTGAAGCCGAAAGAATCTGAAGTCATGTATATAAATGTCCCAAGTATCGTTCGATTGGGGGTACCATATATATATATATATATATGTAAACTTACTTAAACTTTACAAAGGCATGATAATATGTGTATTTTCGAATCAGCCTGTTGAAATTAAAAAATATATATTATATATTTAACGCTTATAGGTTAGTATTGTCAGTAAACCGACATCCAATTTCCGTTTTCATTCTACTGACCAACTATCACTGCTTAGCTACTAGTGAAATAAATTATCGAAATAAATTTTAAATAGGTAATTTATAAATATTTACTTACGTATTATCGACAGGAAACATGCCAGAGGTAAATTAATCTGCATTCTCAATTACGAAACTCCACTAAATATGAATGAACTTGGAAAAAATACTTAATAATTATAACACAATTACTTAAATAGTATTAGATAAAATTCATGAATAAATTAAAATTAAGTACAAAACTATTACAAATTGTTTAGATAAATTAAACATAAAAAAATGTCAGAGGGTACTGGCACATATCTAAAGTTAGCGTAAAAAATTAAAAACACCTGACGTTTTCCAAATTTGAAACTAGACACGCGCGGTTAATATTTTCGCGGGAAATGATTAGTGCTAGTTGGGAGGGTGAGTAAAGAACTTTCTCGCCAATACTGGTACCTAAGAGGGGGCTTGCTTCACCTTAGTGGATAATAAATTTACATATTATTATAGTTTCGATGTTGGAACTTCACGGCCTAAAATGTTCTGTAAAGAAAATGTTTCATTATTATAATAAATATGTAGCTAGTATAATAAATAAATATTCAATAAATAAAATAAAATATGCCATATATCAATTAAACTTAACCAGCCTACGTCTGGAACTCTTCAAATCAAACATGCTATAATCATCAGTGGGTTTATTACGTAATAAACTATCAAAACACAGCTTATCTCAATTAAAATAAAATCAAATTACATAACAGTTTAATTATTGGAGTAGATTCGCTTAATGTAAACAAAAAAAAAAAACATATATTACCTATAGTGTCGTATTGTAATAACAGATTCAGATTTTCTTCATTATTAACAGACACAGACAATACATAAAATCACTTACTCCGATTATATGATAGTATTAGGCGTGTACATCATTGATTATTTAGTGGATTCGCAATATAAGGACAGTGCAGTGCAGCGTATTGTGACATACATAGTGCCTATATAAAATCGTAGGTTTGGACGTAAAAAAGTCCACCCATATATAACAACATATTTTGAGATAATGATCAATTCGTATTCAAATGTTTGGAAGAAAAGGACACACAGTGCCGACTAGAAGTGATTGGGATGAGCGCCGGGAAATGATGATGATTGATAATAACGTCCAAACCGTTAATCGGATGTTGATGAGAATGGAGCCACATAAGGAAAATAGACTTCCTGCCTCGTCATATAATTAAAAACTAGTTTTATAGCAAATTTCCATTTAGCATTTGGCTCTTTTCACCATTTAGATTATTGTAACATCGTTGTTTGGCAGACAAGTCTATTCACCACCGTGAAACTGTTGTTTTGTTACCCATATAGGCTATTTAACTCATTGGAATAAAAATGTGGATTGAACTCTCTTCACCACAAAAGCGACCAAATAGGAAACGATTGATTCATAAGAGTCTAGTAACGTCGTTCGTTTCGCCTTCGAAAACCTACGCCTTACGTCTGCAAATACCACCCGCGTTGTTTTTGAAATGGATCTTTCTAGTTCTATGAAATAGAATGTTCATTGATTATGCAGCCAAACAGTCAATATTTTATTTTTTGCCCTCTTAGTAGAATTTCCATATTCGTTTTTTTCCTTTCCCGCGGGAATTGAACTGTTAAAATTATTCTAGGTATAAAAATTAATCTAGGTAACTCCATTAAGTTTATTATTAGTATTTACGTATATTTGTCAATTTTTTTCCTTATAGTTGGACAGAACTATGGAAAATAAGAAAATAGATACGAAATGCCAAGTATTTCTTGTACTCTGATTTTATTCGTGTCACAGGAAAAGGTCAAAAAGCACGCCGTTCAGTTAAGTTCGGTGGGTATATAAATACCTTATATAATGTACTAGCGGCCCATATCGACTCTGTTTTTGTGAAACTATTATACTGCAGTACCCTGTGTATATCAAAAACAACATATCTTTCAAATGATAAAAGAAAATTTCAAATAGGTGCAGTGGTTCCGGAGATCACAAACACACAAACTCGTAACAATTCACACTCTCTTTATAATATTATTAGCGATCCACCCAGAATTCGTCGTTGTTGAACAATTATGCTAATTAACACATATATACATGATATACTAATAATGTATCTTTTAAATTAGGTTCCGAAGATTACCTGCCTCATATATACACACTGACAAAATTCCCACTCTCTCTTTAAGACTGTATAGAATAGTTAATGTATATTTCTATATATATTACTCGTATCACTTAAGAGTTCTACACTAGACAAATTTTTCCCTAAAAGCCAACATAGTGCGTCTCTTTAACAGCAATTAACTATTCGCGTATTACGAATTACTTATCACCTGCTTCGTTGAAAATCTGCACATCTAAAAATTCTTCACAGTATTTTCAAAGGTGCGTGAAGTATGTCAACTAGCCCTTGACGGCGGACTATGCTCTTAACCGCGCACATTATGAGAGGAGACCCCAGCTCAGATCAGATGTTAAACAAATTTATACTGTAACGACGGTGCATCCATTATTTGCTGTATCAAACGAAACTGCAAGCGTCACTCGTGCATCAGTTTCGTTTGCTAATTTCATAAAACAGAAGATAATTGGCGTATGTTATTAATCGTATCGTACGTCATAGCTCGGTGGAGCCGACGGAACGGAAACCATATGTCAGGTTGGGCAACGCCTAAATGGATAGCAACAGCATTGACGTTACATCATGTTTTTAATTATATCACTATGTAATAGAAGCGGCGTTTAATTGGGCGACCCTGCAGGTTAGTTGGTGGAAAGGCTGCGTTTTTAACCCGGGGTTCCTGGTTCGATTTGTGAAGTCTCTTTTGCGCACGTATGGACATGCACTAGTTCAATAGTTATGTTTTTGATAGCCTTTGGAAGCGTCAGTTGGGTTCACAGAGATGTGCGAATTTCTTATGAATTTCGTTGCGATACGGTTTAAAAGACACTGATGATAAAGCGGTCTGTTGTTATCATCATGGCAAGTATAATTTCTTTAATCATTAATTAGTTAATACGTCCGAAGTACTGATTTGTCCTCAGAGCGATATGCGGCCGTATAGAGGGCTACATAGAGTCCCTGCCGCCACCGTTCCGGCTGCAGCGGCCGATGCTGGCGCGCGCCGCCAGCGCTGAAGCGCGCACGCCGGCTCGCGCGCCCAGCTTCAGCGTTTGTTGGTGCAGGACCTCGCCGGTGAGTGATCGAATATAGTAAACTAATATATATAAATAATTTATAAATACATTTGATAATTGTAACGGTACTGTCGTCATACGTCATGGATAATTCAGAATCGATCGCTGGTTTAGCCCATCCCCTATTGGGCCTTAGATTTCTTACTTAGTATGCGGATGAAATGTGACTGTCATGAAGTCACCGAATGCTTGTATTAAATAATAAAGTACACGTACTTTGTCCAGTGCCTCTCCTGCTTTTATAGTACCTGATATACCTAGTACAGGACTAGTAGTGACCTAGTACCTACTCTGTTCTGATATCAATCATATATGCGCATATCCAGCGCAGATAAAGGGTCCTGAAACCCACCAAGCTCTTGTTGCCAGTTTCTTTTAGAACTTTGCGTTGGCAAAGATGATGTTGGACGCGGTCAAAAGAGAAACATACATTCACAACAGATCATTCATACAACACGACATGTACAAAATTTGAAGTATGTGATCTTCTCCTACGCCCGAACGTCTAGATTAGATTGTTTAGGTCGATGGCCCCGTAGCTCAGCTAGCTAGTATTGACCGGGCGTGCCGAGGGGAGACTCCTGGATTCGATTCCATTGGGGCAGATATGTGACAAATAAGTTTGTTCTCGTGTCATGAGATCCTAGTGCTGGGTGTGTGTGTGAACGTTTATTTACTAAACCGTAACATTCGGTTATATCCAATCAAAGATGCCGGAGATAGTGAACGCGACTACGGGCAAGCTGGAGAGTGGGCAGCCCTCGCTGCTTTGCAAGCAGAGCATGTTCGCGCGTTGGCACTACCTGGTGAGGCGGCTGCCGCTGTTGACGCAGGTGGGCCACACGCTCTTATAGTGCTGAACGATGTTTATGGATCCCCTGAAATACTCCAACTAATATCCGAACCATTTATATATTTAAGGGACGCGTTAAACCACAGCTTACAGGTAAACGAGATTATGCTATAGAATATATTAATGACAAGGACGCCTGGAAATATTGGTAACGAAACCGGTGCCTCGCGGGTATAAATTTATTTTATAATTACCACGTGTTTGTTTTATAAGATTTGTTGAGGAGTTTATTTATCCGTTTCTTCTCCTCAATGTGAAACCACCTTTCCGAAACGTTAGTAGAAGCAACAAGTGACTTGCATAAGTGTATTTACAGAATACCTAAATAATTGAATGATTTTGAACACGTGAGGACGTTGAGGACGTGATAATATATATAACATTTAAAAATATCACTTAACTACTACCTAAGAAAATCTTAATGAAACCAATCCGACAAGTCACGGTAAGTGGGGTATTGGAAGGCCCGACGTTAGAATTATCGCACTTTTACTAAAGACAATAGAGCGCAAGAGATATTTCAAGATAAAAAGATGTACAAAATTTGGAAATGTCATGCATACCTATAACAAGGGATGTTGCAATGAAAGTATCATTGCTCTTCGGTACATAGTTATCTAATACTTACACGCAGATGCAATTGTCAATTTGGATAACAGCTTTGGAATGCACGTGGATATCTACCGCGGATTTAGGAGAACAACGTCACCAGCAAGTAACTCGTGTGATGTTCTCAGGAACCCTCATCGGGCATCGCCGCGCCGGACATGCCTTCGAACTTGGACGGCTTGCTGTACAACGAGGCCAAGCAACTTTGTCCGTCATACCAAGTATGTTATGCACTCAGTTTAATCACTAGTCATTACATTTTATATGATACATTGTAAGTTTTTATTTATGCGATTTTTGTAATTTTATAATTCTTTTTTTTTATCAATAACAATGAACGAAGTCGAGATACTGACTGAATACCGAAACGTCCTGAGGGTTTATTGAAATCAAAAAAAAAAAAACGCATATTATTTTTTGTATCATCATAATTTTCAACTGTTTTTT
>DWPT01001271.1:0-19279 GCA_018251895.1 Agathymus mariae mariae
TAAAAAATTCATATTGTACATAGTTTTTTTTTTAATTATTTTTTTTCAGTTCAAAGGACTTATGGGACACCCTATATTAAGTGATGCGCTTAATACAATACATTAGTGAAAACAATAACGAGAAACGCACAGACAATAGACATACAAATAAAAATTGTAACAACTATTGTTGTGGGTTCTGTTGCGTTAATAAAATCCCCTAATAATAGTTCTTCTCATATAGTTTATGTTCAGATTTTTGTATTATAATACCCGGAAACACCTCAACACCTAAATCCAATGAGCACTTACCAAGTAAATCAACAATAAGCTCCAGTTGCTCAATCTCTGTCCTGCCAGGCAGCAAAGGCTTGTTCGCAAGCAGTTCGCCGAGGATACAGCCGGCCGCCCACATGTCCAGCGCTGGGGTCTGTCGCGGCGATTGCAATAGCAGCTCCGGCGCTCGGTACCACAGCGTCACTACACGCGGCGTGGCCGTACGGGCGGGCGCGCCTAACCACCGCGCGAGACCAAAATCAGCTGCAAATTAATTATAACCATCAAGTAAAGTAATTATAAACATACAATGCAGTCATATCTGATTATACAACAAAATCACATTATCCAAAAACTGTTGCAGACAGTGATGTAGTTTGCCCTATTTCTTCTCCATAGCAAAGAATTTTTTAAGTGTAGACACTAGTCAGGAGGGTTTTCCAAAAAAAAAGAAGGTACAGGAATTTAATTATGTTAAGGTGAGCTCATCACACATTAGTGAATTGTAAATTTATATTTTTACACACTTGATTTCATCATAAAATGATGATTTTAATAAATTGTCCATTCCAGTAATACAGTCTCTGAAAAATATTCCAATCCATAATTGACATCAATGTTTATGAGGTATACTTAATGTTTTTTTTGTCATTTAATTATATATGAATTTTACCACCATGTCACTTTTTATTACCTACCAAATAAAAAATAAAAAAAACTCACCAATCTTAACACATCCTTTGTCAGTAAGTAATAAATTAGAGACTTTCAAATCTCTGTGTACAATGAAGTTGGAATGCAAGTACTTCAGGCCTTTAAGAACTTGTAGCATCAGACATTTCACTTGTGACTCAGTGAATGGAGATGACATGTTGTCCAGAAGAGATGCCAAATCTTGCTCACAATATTCCATGGACAGAAAAATGCTGCAAAAATTAGTTAAAATCAGTTGAATTAATACAAATCACAATATGCCACATTACTTTTTATTATTTGTAAAATGTTAGTAACACAGTGGTAAGTGGTTCTTAACAACATTAGCATGTTGATGCCTTATGACATAACATATACAGCTCACCACTGTACACAAGTACATACGGAAAAGTGAAATAAATGTTATTAATCAAAGTGAACTAAATAAATATTACTTTTTTTTGTCTCATATATACGTGTAATGAAAGAAGACAGCTTCATTGAGGCACTGACCTTTCTAAAGAGCGGCCAACAAGAACTTCTTTGAGCTGTACAATGTTCTCATGGCGACAAGCCATTAGCACTTGTATTTCACGCAAACCACTAAGAGGTAGCCCATCTTTTTCCACATCCATCCTAACTTTTTTCAATGCTACTATGTTACCATTCAACTTATCTTTTGCACGATCTGTTAACCCAAAAACTTAATGAGGAAGGCATAAAGTTAAAGCTTTTAATAAAATGTTAAACATAAAATTGTAGAAAACAAGTAGTTTTGCAATTGTATCCACTATATTAACATAAATTTTCAACAATAGTGATGTAGACTTATCAGCTCTAAACTAATTTGATAAGATAATACATAATCAATTTGCGAAAAAAAAAAAACATATTGAAATGAATTACTTACATACAATTCCGTATGTTCCTTCCCCAATACGATTTAACTTCTCAAACTCACCAACAAACCGACATCTACCTAACTGCAAAAAATTGTAGACTATGTCATATAGTTTTAGATCAATTTGAGTACTACTGGGACAGATTGGAAAAAGAAATAGATTTTACTTATATTGAAGCCATAGTCCAACATACTGTTTCTTTTTTGACAAATAAACAACACTGAAGGCTATACCTAGTATACCTAAATACTGAATTGCATTACCATATACTCCTTTCATATGAACATAAAATATCTCCAAATACAAAAAAGTAATATCTCTCTGTGTATCTGAATAATCTTTAATATATAAACATATTACTATGTATTAAATTACTTCATGAATTTTTACATGGTTTAGCAGTAGATAAATGTGACTCATGAAGAAAATTTAGATATATGAGCTGAAATGAAAATCTATGAAATTTATCTTATTATTTGTCAATTTAAGAATGTTTCCAGAAGCAAGGCAAGGGAGTATAACTAGAAGAAAAACAAATGTATTGATTAAATATTTTAAATATGCAAGCAAATTATAGCAGCATTTACTGCAAAACCAGCCAATTATGAGAATTGGTACAACTTTTCTTCTATTCCTACACATAACAAAGAATAGATTTTATCTATTGATAACTGCTTATTAATAAGATATAGTTTATTTCTTTCATTTAACTGTGCAATGGGACAAAAGTATTAAATATTTAATAATTATTTGTAACAAATCATCACCTGTGATTACATTATATAATTATCATCTCCAACTTTAGCCATAGCAACGCAGGTTGTAACCTATATGAAAAACAATAATAAAATAATAATTTTACAGGTTATGTTTACTCACGATATCCTTCTCAGGTATTTCCATAGTTTTGCCCGTTCGGAATGATATTAGGACTCCTTTCCGTGTTGCAGGCCCCGTAGGATCCGTTGTGTCTTGAGTTGCTAGTTTTTCTGAACCTAAAGTGACCAAAATACATTTATATAAAACAATATAGCGGCTTCAACAACATTCGCTTGTCTATAAATTTTACACATAACTTACTTTGAGACATATTTTAACACAACTTTAAACAGAGGGAGAAAAAAATATTTTTTTTTCATATGATTAATGAAAATTTTATAAATTAAAACACTTCGTTACGTTTGTTTCTAAGCTAGTTGTACCATCTATGAGTTGTACGCAAAGACCCAATCGCGTATTCTTTGCCTAAGGTTGGTACCAATTGGTACACAAAATGAATAAAATGTCCTTGCTTGTTTTCATAAATGTCTTATGTACATCGACAAAGACATTAGGATGACAAACAAGACCTGACATTTTGTTTAGTTAAAGATAAGGTAAATTATAAAACTAGAAATCAAAATCATTTTCGTTAACTAGACAAATAGGTTACTTATTACAACTTTATAATTTAGCATAACAATAAAATAATTATTGCAATTATTGCTTTTCGCTAGCATGTATATTTTGGAATAAAATACAAATTTTGAAAGATATGTATTACGATTATTTTTTTTTTGATGTTTAATAAAATTATTTGCAATAACTACTTAATATCTCCTTTACATTTATGTAATAAAAATTAGTTCATACATGAAAATTATATTACATATATCTAGACCGAACATTTTATAAAAAAAATAAAGCAGCTACTTTCAATACCAAAACATTCAATAAAAACTGTTACAAGTTATGTCAATGTCAAAATAATATGTCAATTGTCGAATTCAAATTGAAGAGACCAATTTATTGTGAATAATTCACAAGTTAATTCATTATCTTTTTAGTTAGGTTATAACTACACATGTTATAATGAAAACACCACAGGGAGTAATCAGTTCATTTGGAAATTTTTGGAGAAAGAACATGTAAGAACTTAGGAAGTTCGATTGTATTATTTTTAGGCTTGATACTTGACTTTCACATTCAGTGTTTTAATATTCAATTTTATCATCGTCATTAAATTCAAGCATAAGTAGAAAATATGAGAATACCCAAAATACTGAATCCTCGAATAAAGAAACAATTGTTGTGAGTGTTTATATCTATTTTCAATTATTCAAAAAATGGTTTTTAGTTGACATGAAATAGTTTGATAAATATTTTAGAGAGAGTTGAATAAATATTATTGTTAAATTTAACTAATGAAATAATAATAAATCTTAGGAATCATTGTCTTAGTGAATTTTTTATGCTGGTTTCTAGCTTAATATTTGCATCAAAAGTTCAATGTAATACTACTTAACATCAGAAATTATATAGCATAATTTGAAATCCTTGGGCGGTATGATTATTGTCTTTCTTGTACTTTGCTAATTAATATTTGATATAAAACCTTAGAGTGGCATATATAAGGCCGTATTGGGGCAGCCTAGAATATTCCTCTCAATTACATGCTGGCAGAACGGTCTCATAAGAGGCGACAGAAGCCAGCCTGTATGGTGGTAGGGCTTTGCATAAAGATTATACTATCAATATTATTTTTAAGTTATTAATATTTTTATTGGTATTATTATCTGTGTGAAGCTTGCTTGGCTTGCTACCACCCTCCTACTTGAGTCTGCCATCAAACAACTCGTGGTGTTTCGGCTGGGGGCTTGAGAGCCAGTATTTTCTTTCTTACCTTCTTCTCATTTCCTGGCCGAAAACGCACCAGTGATACCTTTGGTCTTGCTGATGTCCATGGGCGACTATGACCACTTACCATCAGGTGGCTCGTCTGCTTGTTTGCGGGCTATTACCATAAAAAAAATATATATAATTTAATGTTACTGTTATTCATTCTGATTATTTAGGAAAATATGGTGATGATCGATAACAGATTTAAAAAAATCTTTGCAAGGTCTTTTTAACAATTATATACCTAGTTTTCATGTTATATTGCTTAACACTGATATGGTTTTCAATATTGACATTTTTACATTTCAGAATGAGATTTGGGGTATATGAAAAAGTATTCCCAGTACAAACCACCCCTAGTAGAATTGTGCCTGACCATATTGAAAGACCAGACTATGTTTCAAATAAACAAATATATTTACCTAAATGTCCGGAGATAAAAGACGATTTACAAATACAAGGTATGAGAAAAAGTTGTAAATTGGCATCAAATATTTTATTACAAGTAAGAAAAATTATACAAGTAAGTAAACATAAGTTAAATCAATGTAACTTTAAAACAACTATTAAAAGTATTAGCAATCTCAATCACAATTATGCAGTTGCTTCCAAAACCTCAGAATCTATCACCACAAAATCTTTGCAAACTTCACACATCTTTCAGAACATTATAGAAAATTCAGGTGTGCAGGTTTCTTCTCCTTCACTGAAGCTAGTAATAAATACTTCTAGCATAAGGTCTGCCTTTTTTTCTTATACTAAATTAAGGTGTAGTAAAAATTAAGATATAAACCTTGAAAAATTAGACATACTTATAGAATTCAAACTTTTCTATGTAGCAGCCCATTCGAATGTCTTATAAACGCCATGCATTCAAAATTTCCAGTTTTAGGCTATATACAAAAGTATTTTTTATAATTTTATTAGTAATTTAGATACCAGGTGATATAATTTCAAAGTACATGAGATTCACATGAACTGTTAAGTTGTTCTATTGTGGATTATTATCCATACTGAACAGTGTGTTGAGACACACAAGCCACTGACTTCCACAAGACTTCATTGACTAGCCATCACTAATCCTGCGAAACTTTTAAAATCAAATAAAATTCTTCATAACATCCTAGCCTGTATGGAAATTACAAAGAGAGACTGCAAATTTTGTTTTTGTAAATACAAAAGGTAATCTCCCTAACCATGGCAGTTATTTGAAAACCTAATCTACCATTTGAAAGGTATATTATTCTGGATGGACATAGGATATATATATATATGTAATTAATTGTTCAACCTGAACAAAGTTGGGGAGATCCACTGTTACTGTATAAAATGTTGCAGATGTAGTTCATAAACTGTTATGATAACTTATTTTCACTTTCAAACACTTCCACTAATGAAAATATATCTTCTGTCACATAGATTATCACATTCAAATTATGAAATATTTCCAGCCAGGTACAACCACAGATGATATTGATGAATTTGTCCACAATTTAACCATAGAAGCAGGAGCTTATCCATCACCACTTCTTTATAAAGGTTTTCCCAAAAGTGTGTGCACATCTGTTAATAATGTAGCTGTACATGGTATACCTGACCTTAGACCTCTGCAAAATGGAGACATAGTCAATGTTGACATCACGGTAAGCACATATAACGTAGCAGTGATACTTTCATACTGAGATGATTTATAACCCATCAGTTGATACAATTGAATAATGACATATTGTAAATGTATAAAAAAATATTGTATGACTAGTATTTTTACATTTTTTGTCTACTCTGGCTTAGTGCCCTAATCTGATTAAAAACTGTACAAATGAAAAATTTCTGTACTATAATATTGTACACTCTATAGTGTGTCTTTAATTACTGTGTTGTGTGCCAATTTTTGCAGATTAAGAACATTAATACTGAAATAGAAAGCAGTCTTAAGGACCAATTCTTGTTTTTCTCCTGGATGTAATATTCATATACATATTGTGAGTCTTCAAGTTAAATTAAAATTAAGTTCACTTACCATTTCAGGTTTTTTTTCAAGGATTTCATGGAGACTGTTCAAAGACGTTCCTAGTGGGTGATGTTGACAACAAAGCGTTGGAGCTTGTAGGAATCACAGAAGAGTGTTTGGATATTGTGAGTTTTGCCTATTTTCAAATTTATATTATTTTGATAAATGTAAAGGTAACATAAACTTGTTTTAGAATAAAACTATAGTAAAACCAAGTCATTCACAAAGTCAGTTGAATAAATGGGAACAAACCAACACTGCATACTATAAAATTGTGTACTACTGAGACTAAATATTTGTTAAACAAAATACTCATTTTACTTAAAATTGTACAGAGATATTCACATTGGCCTGTTTGAATATTTAGCCTCTGGCAATCACCCATCCAATGTTTCTTCTTGCTCAGCATTAAAAATTTGTTTTGACTGACTGAAACAGTTAACACGGGTATTTGTTGGAGGCCAGAACTATTTTAAATCATTGTTAACACCTGTCAGCTAACTGACAAAGTAATGGGGACAGGCTAGGTTCTATTCAAATTGTTGTTGCAGGCAATTAAGTTGTGCGGGCCGCACGTGCCTTTTTGTACAATTGGAAATACAATATGCAAATATGCGCGGAGACGCGGATTTACAGTATTACCAGCTTTTACCGGGCATGGTATCGGGAAATATTTTCATGGACCGCCTGATATTTATCATTCATGTAAGTTACATATATACTTATTTTAAATTCTTACTTTAACATCCAACCAATCCATTCGCACGTAACCTCTGAGCAATTTTTTTGTAGATAATTGACAAAGAAACACATGAGCCACCTGATGTAAGTGGTTGACGGTGAAGCTGTGCCGACTAACAAAAAGTGGAAATTCCGTTTTTCTAAAAAACATTATTTTAAGTTGAATATTTTAAGAAGGTAGTAGCCAAGCAAATAAAGTACGCTCCAGCTTTTCTAATCTTCGGAATTACATTGGCATAGGCTTTTGCTATTGTCCGCTATTTCACAGTTGCACGGCCAGGAAAGGTGTTTTGAACTTAATGATTGATGAAACCCTTTACACCCAAAAATTACATTGATTTTGTATTTTCAAGTATCAGTTCTGAATTACTGAACTTTGATAGCTTTGCCTAAAACTCAATTAGTCGGTCAACTTTCTCATAATTATATGGGTACGAATTACATTTACGTAATTTTGTTGCATAATAAACCCATAGTCTATTAAAAAATATTCTCTTTCACTACAAAAAAATTGAAGACTCAATCTTTACAGTAAATTGTTACCCCGGGTTGATGAAACCTGGAATGACGTTCACCATAGAACCGGTTCTTTCGCACGGTTCTGAGCTGGTAGTAGTATTGGCGGACGGATGGACTGTTGTAACAGAGGACAATGCTAGAGCAGCTCAAGCAGAGCACACAATACTGATCACTGAAGATGGCGCAGAGATATTAACAATGTGAATTGTCAAAATTGCTGATTCTTATTTTTATTATTATTTATATTTATTACTATTATTAATGAAAGTGTGAATTTATCTGTTAAATAATTGGTTTTATAGACGACTTAATAGAATATTGTGCTGTTTTTACCATAATTTCTGGGGGTTTCTTGTAATACATTTATATAATGTATGAAAGGCGATCGATTTAAGTTAACTGAACGCCCTGTCGTCCGAACGCGCGAGATACCCTGCGGGGCCCCAATTCAAAGCGCGAGCGTCATTTTGATTTTAATTATTCGAGTTTCGGATGTCGCTAGAAGTGGTTGTAGCAGCTCGAATGTAAACAAATACTGACAAAAGACCAACATGCATTGTGTGTGCGTTATATTGTAACCAAAAAAATGAGGTAAGTACATATGTGCCTGTTGTGGAACCCTAAGAGATTTGCTAAAATATTAGAAATGTCACCATATCATAATTTATTCGGCGTGTTGAATATTTACGACAGAAATATAATCAATAGTACGAAGTATCTAATTAGTGAATACCGCAGAAGAGTTCAGCTGGTTTACAAAAGCCCCGCATAATTTATGTTTATGAAGGATTGATTAATTGTGAAAGTTGGCTCTTTCATTATAATGCCTTTCTTTATTACTAATCTTGAAAAGTATATTTCCCGAAGCAATCGAGAGTGATTGCTAATTGTAAATTCATTTAGCATATTGTTTAGTTGTTTGTAGGTTAATTATTTATTTTATATTATGTATTGAATATAAATGTAAATAAAACAATTATATTGCTGTGATGTTTTATTTTAGCTTGAAAAATCTTAAAGTAATAATATGAACCTGTTACATTTAAAAGCACAAGCATTGTAATTATCACTCAGACTGTTAGTTGAATAACATTTAGATGTAAAAAGAAGGTATCGATTGAACGTGAAGTATTAGTAATTATGTATTAAGATATAACACCCGGTTTACTCGATTTAAGTACGAAAATTGCTAAATTTTATTTCATTTTGTTTTTTAATCCCGATCTGTACCGTCCACACAAATAGAGCTGTGTTATAAAACTTGGTGTTGATGCAATGATACATTTTCTTTACTTCGCATATTGACAAGTATGAATTCTTAGAAACTTGTAACACGACCACCTTAAGCCTCGCGATGGCTGCCTACTAAATTCGTCAATTAGGTACTATTTGTATTAATTTAGTCTTCAAGTTTTGGTTAAAATCAAAATTATCGTTGTTTCAACCCTACCTGGGCTCGAAAGCAAAATACCTACAGATAGTTTTTACAACATAATCTATTTTTTAATGATTACGTTACATCAACTATGTAACATGTTACATATTCCTTAGTACGTATATGTTATAGCGATCGCATTCTATCGCTCGCAGCAGCTCCTCGAACTCGACATTATCAACAATGTTCCCGCATCTCACAACGTAAGTCAAAGGTAGTTTTTAGCAGCATCTTCAATCGTTGCCAAGTGTCATGAAGTTGGGGCTTCAGCGTTCGAATTCCGAAGTATCTGTTTAAACCCAGCACAAACGTATACGGGAGTAAAATAATTTATGAACTTACGCACT
The DNA here is from genome assembly GCA_018251895.1 of Agathymus mariae mariae. NCBI lineage: Eukaryota > Metazoa > Arthropoda > Insecta > Lepidoptera > Hesperiidae > Agathymus > Agathymus mariae. Next base: position 9,562 of record DWPT01001271.1, read on the forward strand.
TACATCTTGTAATCCCGGTATAAGGCGTAACTAGTGGGACAGCGACACATCCCGTACCTACACATAAGTTCGCTCGACTCGCCGTGTATCAATTCGCCCATTTACAATTGAGTACTTTGGTCCCAAAAAAGATCCAGCTACGCCTCGTAATTGAAAATACTACTACTTTCATATTTTTAGCAATAGAGATATCCTTAAGAAGTAAAGTGGAAGTAGATTAAATGACTAGATTTACGTCGCGATAATAAGATCGATAATAAACAATCGTAACATTTAACTCGACAGTTAAAGCAATATTTTTAATAGAAAGGTACACAGTATAATTAATGAAAGCACATAGTGACTAGTACTGAACACACATTGATAACCCTGCAGAAGGTGTAGAAATGAATAATACTCAATTACAAAACAAAATATGTAGAAATATCATAAAATTTTGTGCTCTTGTACAATAATACAGAATCTTAATATTAATTAATCATTTAGTAAAATACGATAAGATTGATTCCTTACAGAGAAACCATTATATTTAAAATGTTATATCTGATACAGTCAAACTCGGTTTCTTCATAGTCTGAAACATTGGCTCATTTATCGTTTATTTTCTTCTACGTCATCCGTTTTATTACACATTAGTTTAAACAATTAACAGGGATTAGCAATTTATTTTGTAATAGTTTATTAATGTTAATTATTTTAATGTAACACAAAAATAAGTGAATAATTAGAACAATAGGCCAACGTTTCAGGAAAAGAACGCCCAGATTCACTGTATGTAAGAATACTTAGATAAGCACACATGCACCGATTTGTCTCTTGACGTTCACGTACTATTACACTTAAGAAAGTTTATACGGTACCCAAAGTATGATTTTTTCATCAAATACCTAGGCAGTGAACGATATTGCCTTATATAAGCTTCGTCACGATTTTTAAAACGGTCCACAGAAAAGTTAGAATGAAAAATAAGAGTAGAGGAAATGGGCTTATTGTAATGTAAAACTTCATATTAAAATGTTATTAAACGAATCAATAAACTCTTAAGTTTAAATAGATTAAATGACAAAATTTGCAAGAATAAACTATGATTAGGTATAAATTTTATATGCAAGTAATTTTATACGATTACACATTTTTTATTAATTTCATTAAGTATTATTATGCTACGGGTGCTAGGGAAGGATAAAGGAGTGTATAAAAGTTGATACAAAATTATTAAAGTTTTAACTTCATACAAAAGCTACTCGCCGACCATATACACTACAATAATGTTACTTAAACATTAATATATCACCCAACGTACAAACAATATAATAATTAATCATACATTCTAAATGAGGGTAAGTAGTTGTTAAAACATTTTCAAGTAATTGCCATTAACATGATGATTTTTCATAGTATGTCAATATGATGGGTTTCATTATTTATGAATCAAAAATGGCTATCCCTATAAATTTAGTCCATACTTTAGTTTTTTAGATGCGGTTTTTACTAAGAATTTATTTTATTTAGAAGGTTTCTTCCAGAAAATTTATACATGATCTCATTATATTTAAAGAGATGAGAATACTCCATCTAAGGCGACAGTTTTCAAATAATGTGGATTTATAAATATGTTATTAAGAGTTAAGCTTATAATTACACGAATATAAACGCAATAACTTTATTGTGCATTATTTCTAGGGACGGGATTTTATATGATGAAACCCGTATTCATTGATTTACATTTTTTAAATTTATATATTCATACTTAATACGTCGATTGTTTAGAGTCAAAAAATCAACGCACAGAAGCGAATGCATTAAAATTATGCCAACAAATGAGACTCGTAAAAATTTTTTTGGACTTCTATTTCGTTGACCACTTTTTTTCTACCAGAAATTACTCTTTAGCGATTTTAAGTGGGTTACGGGATATGATAGGATCTAATCGCACCATAAAGCACGCGATGACTTGTTAGCCCATTATAGCGAGCGAACAACGCGAATTAATACCATTAAGAAAGCTTAAATGTAGGAAAAAATAATAAATGTTTAAAAAAGAAATCCCGGAAATCCTCCGTCTTCCTTTATGCAGTTAAAAAGAGGATGTTTATGACAATTATATACAAAAATCCGTACTTTTTACAGTAAAATGCTTAAGAATTTGTTCTTACTAATTTAACTGAAATCAATCCACATGCTGCACCCGATTGAAACGATGGCTTTTGGTAATAAACCAATAAACGGACGATTAACCGTTTTATAACAATTATTAAACCGGAAGCGCGGGATCTAAATTTTTTTTATTATTTCATGGTTACGTTCTTAGACGGATAGATAAATCATCTTATGTATAATAAAACAAACACCCGCTCCAAAAATCTTTAGTTTGCCTGCAACCGCATACATACTCACTTACCGCAATGCAGCTTTATTTAATATCACCACGAGCTCTATTACCTACATGTATAACATCGATTTTTACTTGTTTAGTTTTGTTTGGGCGGTGAGTGTTACTATTAATCGTACTAATGGATTTCCTTGCGTCATATTTTGTACCTTTGTACATAAATACGTATATATTATTATACCGTAGGTATAGATATTGTTCATAAAACACAAGTATCTCGTTTCGTATATAATATTAAAATTAGGTAACACCATATGTAATAGCAGGTAAAATTTTGCATCTAGGTCGATAAAAAAAAACTTTTTTTCGTAACGACGATATTTACGACCGATAAGTCAGCACGTAAAATAATTTGCGTGACAAACATAATTTAGTTGACTTATAGTTTGAAAACTCGTAGACCACGAGCAGGTTAAATTTAACACGCAATGCAGGTTATTATATTGGAAAGGGCCAATACTCTTTGAAGTGTGTTAGTTTTTCCCAACCAATTATGTACTTTCGTGATAATTGTGCTGAATATTTAATTAATAATTATTTATTGTCGACCCAAGTATAGTTCCCCTTGATGAACCTGACAACTCTTAATATCATTCCATGTATTTCAACCAGACATCAAATTGTTGTCATCAATAATATAAGTGTTAGACTTCCTCCATCACAAGAAAGCCATGACATGTAATTAGACAAAATCAATAAGTAACATTCACATGTTAATGTCAATTAACTAAAATGCATAAACACAATGTTACAAAATAATTACATAATTAAATAAGATATTGTAAGACACTTAGTTGCATGAAAATTATGTTATATTGAATTTTAATAAATACTAGCCTTTCCTTGTCATAATCCTACAATATTATGTATGTATAATATCAATGCCATTACTTGAAATATACAAATATATACTTTACTAGAGTTAACTTTTTATATATTTCATATCTTGCATAGCCAATTAATAAACATTATACACTAAACAAGCATTTGCATGTTACAAGACTGTTTTACGTTGGCCAGTATATGATAATATAATGTGGTAACATTAACGATAGAAACATAATATTAGAATGCATAGAAGCAATTTCAAATAGACAGAGTAAACACAAATTTTAATGTTTAATGTAACATAATTACAAATACTTACCTTATATATAAAATATAAATTATTATCATTAAATTTAAAATAATTAAGTAATCAGATGCCCCAAAAATATACATTGCAATAACAAACTGCTTACACTGAAACAAGAAATGTGTTTTGATTGATTGAAACCTGTTGTGCAATAAGTATTTAATCCATTCATATATTGTGCTTTATATTATAATATAAAATTTTACTTTAAGTTGCTAAGTTTAAATAGCAATGGAGTTTTGGATGCTATAGTTGTAATATCAACTCCCACATTTTTAATAAACTTGTTTTGAATTTCATTTCAAATATGTTTATACATGAGATGTGAAAAACTGAATTCTGTAAATTTTAATGTTAATCATTTCTCATACCAAATACAAATAAAGTTACCAGGATAGAATGATTATTTAGGTAACCACACCCAAACTCATTAACATAATAAAATTCCATAATATCATAGGGATTTAACAGTAAAGTATAAATTATAACAAAAGATTATTAAAACATAATCAAAAAAGATCATAAACCTAATTTGAAGGTTATGGCAAATAACATTTGACTATCTAATAGTTTTGATTATTATATTACTTAACAATTTTGTAGAACCGTTGAACAAAGTCTGTCAGATTGTATACCTGGCCGGGCCCGGTATCAATGTCCATGTTAATGTACTCATCTAAATTGTTTGTGGAAGCTGAAAACAATATAATCAATTGTAATGTGCTATTCAAAAAAGAAAAGGAAGAAATTGATTGCATAGCGTGATATAGGCCCTATCTATTAGGAAGAATTGAATTTGAAATCTAGTTGATTACTAATGTTAAACAAACAAAGTCATCAGTAAGTAGTCCATCCAGTTATTAATGGTCACCTACACCCATAGACATTTGCATCATCAGAAACCCATATCAACATGTAAATGAAGTAATTATTTAGTTAAATACATAACATGACAACCTAATTTATAGTTGCTAACTCAGTCAAACACTACAAGCTATTGGGACAAGTCATAGTGCTATGAACATTTCATTATTGCTATGGCAAATAACTCTCACACATCAGACAATAATAAAAGATAAACTTACTTGATGTGGTGATCGCTGGATATGGAGGTGGAGGCTTAATCCAGGATCCATCAGGCCTTTTCATATGCCGTCTATCAGAGGCAAAATTTTGCATGAACTGTAATGCAGGCACTACTCTGAAGAATCTAAAAAATGTAAACATTTTAAGACATTGTTAAAAAAAAATATAATCAATACATAGAGATATCTAGTTGCATTAAAGATTAGAGACTACATTTAAAGTTTTACCTGTGGAAGTCTGATTTTAAAACTTGATCAGTGCGAAATGTTTCTGTGACATATTTATGGAAGAATGTTGGAAAAGGCAGCTCAGAGTCCAAGTCATAAACAAGACAAGTTTTAATGTCCCATGAATATAAAAATATAACGTGATAATCCTGCAAAAAAATAATAATTACTGAAAATAATTGTAAAAATTATATTTAATATTTCTCATGTTTTACACATATTCAATTATGGAATCCAGTGCATAGATGCGTTGTGGACATTATATTATAGTAGCGAGCGTGACACAAATTTAGTACACACCCATATTACGAGGCGATCCTCCTCACGCCCAGCTCTTTGTTTCCATAACGGCACCGTGCGACATGGATTTGAAATAAAAACGACGTAGCATCTATCCAGCTCCTCGGGAACTCTTAAAGACACATCCTCACACAACTTCCACACATTCTCCTCGCTATAATAAAGAAAAAGACAAAAAGAAGATCACAACTACTCTGTTATAAAATCTCAAATTTTAACACAAGACAATTAATTATATGCTTACCAATAACACGATACATATGAACAATCAGATTGTTTAGGAAACAGAGGTTTCAGGCCCTTATCGTTTTTTTTATTATTTTCACTGTTGCCGAGATGCACTTCAGAGTTGACCGACATTTTGACACTTATGAAATGTTTTGATTATGAATGTGATGACATGATTTTCAAACGATTTTATTTTTTTCCATAGAATAACTATAGCTCTTTTCTTTATGCTACCTACACTGTACATAACCATATCTATAGCTATATTGTATTCTATGCCTACCCCAACATATATCAAATCATAGACTAGACATAAAAATTTCTTGCATGGCTGAAATCGGAAAATGGAACTGGGACAAGAAAAAGCCCCGTAGTAAACTGCGATTGATATATACCATAACAAAATTATTATTCAAACCCATCTTTAACATTCAAGTACTGTTCTGCCAGTGTGGGATAGGGATCGGTGTTCTAGACTGCCCCAATACGGCCAAACCAACCATTTTACCAGCTAACCATTGGGCTTTGCAAATAAGCACAATCGAGTGGTAGACGTATACCTACATGTATACTCAATATATGTTGACATACAATACATACACACAATATACAATACAATAATGTATATATTTATATATATAATGAATATATTTTATATATATAATGCATGATACATATATTATTAACGTCTGAGGTAATACCCCTACTAATGCCGAAAACTCGACAATCAGAGAGCTTTTCATAATGATAGACTTGGAAATAAAACCAGATCTTATACCAGAATATTAGAATTAGGATTTTAAGTAATCTAGGGATTGGAAACTTAAGAGAACATAAATAATTAAAGTAATAGAATGTACTATCGCCTATGCATAGAAAACATGATTGTATTTATGTAGAAAAAAGACAAAGCAAACTGCAATGTTGATTAGACGATTCTGTTTATCGTCAAAAGCATTTATTCATATTTAACGAGCACACTTTACCATAATCGATACGAAAATCGGAAAATACGCGTTTGAACCAATTGATTAGTTATTGAGCCGATTGAAGGCAAATAGCGAAGCAGTAATGGTGCGTGTGACTTCACTAATCTGCAAATTCCAGCAAACTGTTTTGTCAAGTAAGATACCGAGGTCATTAATCCTTATTTGATAAGAAACAGTTCAGTAATCAAATTTTACAGAAGCAAATAGTCAACTATAATTAATACTAGAGTCAACTGGCATGGGTTACCTATAACAATAGAGTGGTACTTGTTACATTTGATTTTGACGCCAAATTTTTGTGATCATATAATGCTAAGATTGACCAAATCTTGGTTTACCATTCCGTGCACAGTTAAAATATTCAAGATCGAAAGACAGACCGTCTATATGAAAAATGAATTAGGACTTACTCAACCAGCAGGATGTAACTATAAATATCTGGCTTAGAAATATTAAATGACATATCTAACATTCTTAATCGAATTGAATAGGTAGCACTTTGGAAATTCGAAATATTTCTTCATTGGAGTTCTTTCATACTATAGGTATATATTATTAATAACTAATTAGCGTCTTCAAACATAAAACAAAAAATCATAATCTTTCTAGAAAATTATAATGAAAAAATACTTTAAATTTTATTTATTTATTAAATTATATATTTCAATAATCAGCAACCCGTCCCGACTTCACACTGCTGCAATTTAGGAATTAAGAAAATGAGGAAATATTAAGTAATGTTTTGTTTACGAACATCTCTATCGCACTGGTGTTGGCTGGGCCTCATCTCTAGTCAGTCTATAGAAAAGGAATTTGCCAAAATCCAACTAAATATCTCATTGAACAGAACTGACAAGGTAAAGGTCACTCTTTATTGAGATTTTCATACAAAAAATATTAAAAGAATTTTCAACTTTTATTGTGGTTAGTCAAAAATTTTATGACATACTTATTTAGTTTTGACAAACAATTAAATTATGTTATTATTAAATCTGTACGATAAACTTTGAATTTATTATTGTATTAGATATATTTACTAAATAAAAGGTCAAAACTAGCGGTACAATTTGAGTCATTTTTTGTGATTCTGTTTTGCTCTTGGACTAAAGCCGAAAATGATTCTTGTTTTAGACTAAATATTTATGACTTTTATTTATGTTTCGCTTGTTTCTTAATAATCTTTAATTTTTATTCTGTGGTCGCGCATAAATTGCATAAGGTTTTTCGATATCTGTGGTTCAAGGTTCGACATTTTTCGTCACAAAATTATTTACATTTATATAAACTGAATTATTTGTTTGTGAAACATTTTACAGGTGAATTTGTGAAGAGGGCGGTGCGTAAACCTAGGTTTCGGCCGGGCTAACGTATCGTCCGTGTTTGCTCATATTCGTAATTCTGAAACGTTCAAATATAACCATTTTTAAGTTTATTCTACGTCCCGTTTCATTAGGGACATTGCCAATTGCTTCAAGCAAGGATGACCCGTAAGTGTATTTTTGCAAGTGTATAATATGAATATATATTAGTATATATATATTAGTATTTTCAGTAATATCCAAATTGATATTATTTTGGGAAATATAGATTTTTCTAGAGCGTTATGTCAAATTTGGGCAATGACATAGCCATACTGTTATTATGTTCGTTGAACATCATCTTTGTTTTATGTAAAAGGATATTATCTACATCAATTGTAGAGGTGATTTAATTTTGGTTCAGGATAAAACATTTTAAACCTTACCTTCATCATCTGTTCACTTGAGGGGACTTAACGTAATTGGATTTTGCTTTACAATAAAACAGTCTTGCCATAACAAGCCAACTTTATTGTGAACTTGACCTCGATTAGTTAATCTTGAGAAATACAACATAATGAGACATATTAATGTCTAGGATTCAAATTCAGTTTTATAATAATGTGTAATATTATTGATTATTTTTATCATTTGTTTGTAAGTATGGTTCATTTGTTGCATACTATTATTAAAAATAGATTTATTTAAAAAAATAATGTATTTCAGGAGGCAATCAGAGAGATTTAGCAAGAGCTAAGAATCAGAAAAAACAGCAAGAACAGCAGAAAAAAAAGAATGCAAGCGAGAAGACTGGTTTGTCTCTCACAGAACGGAAGCATAGGTATGAAAATTAACACCAATATAAGATGTAATTATTTGTATATAAATATTATTTTGTAGTAATAGGCTATAAAAATAACTACCTGTTTCATACAATCATAACTTGATTATAGTTCAGAATTTTAATATTGAATTATATTGAATCTTAATTTATGGACCTGACTATGTATTATTATTTCATTGAATATCATTGTTACATATGCACCATGTTTTAACTGTTTACTGTAATTACTTAATTATGATATCCCCACTTCATGAAGGTCATGACCTGATATTTAGTAATTAATAGGGATTCATGAACTCGTCAATCAATAAAAATTATACAAATGATGATGACGAAGATGGATTATGATTATACTACATACACGTTTATTGAGCTGTTTTAAGTAAACCCAATAAACTTTTACAAACTTATATTCAATATCTTTAATTGCTCAAACTGAGCAGAAACATGAGACAAATTGATTTAAATCCAATTATACAGTGCATACTTACTAGTTGACTATATTAATGAAAACATTAAATTTATGTTGCATGTGTTAAGTGTAAAGCAAGTTTTAAGTAACTTTGTATTACTTGCAAGGGCATTAGAATCACCAAGTCTTGGTTATGACTGCGTTTTATAGAGTTCGAAGAATTGTAATGGTCACCTCATATTTAACTGTTGAATATTACTACATACATATTAATAACAAAATCCAATATTGTAATATTTTTTTTTAATTTCTTATCTTTTGTAGGATAATATAATAAATAAGGTAATATTTATTGATAGAGGGGATCATTAGTTGCTGATGTTCAGTTGTAATTAAATAGAAACAGCAGTCTCTACATTAGATGATTATTATTTTGTAATATCACTAATATCATATTCTTTTTTTGAATTGCTATTTTTTTTATAGAATATCAAATATTTAATTAACATCACTTCCTATCTCACTTTAGCATATATTGATTTAAATATTTTTATTCTAGTTGTTATAGAATAGTCTGTTTTATATCACAAAAATATATAGTTATGTTACTAAAATTTAGTTCAGTTGTCCAACTAAATTCAACACAAAACAATAACTGTGTGAAATGACTTATTTCAGAGATGCTGAATTAATGAGAGAGAAACAAAGAAAAAAGGAGGAACAATCTTCATCCAATCAAAAACAGGCTGTCAATTAATAAAGTATTACATAATATTTATATACTATCAAATAGATTTAACATCGAAA
>DWPT01001272.1:0-19268 GCA_018251895.1 Agathymus mariae mariae
GTGTTCCGGCTGGGGGCTTGAGAGCCAGTACTTTCTTTCTTACCTTCTTCTCATTTCCTGGCCGACAACGCATCAGCAATACCTTTGATCTTTCTGATGTCCATGGGCGACGGTGACCATCAGATGGCTCGTCTGCTCGTTTGTCGACTATTACCATAAAAAATCACGTTTATTCGGAAGCATCGTGTTCATTCGAAAGGATCATATTTAGTGGTGTCAATTATTTAAATGACTAAATGTTTTGTTGGGTTTCAAGTTGGGTATGTACTCAATAGTTTGCTTGCAAAGTGGAAGAGTACGAAAATCAATAATCAACATAAATATTGCGAATACGATTAATTTGACGAATCAATCATACGTTTATCTATCTGTATGTAATGTAGTTTAATTCGCGGGATGTAAGCAACTTAATAAAGATTTAATAAATACAACATAAATAAACCGCAGATTAATAAACTTATATAAAAAAGTGAAAGTATATTTTTTAAGTCGCACGAATTCCCTTTTTTATACCATCACCTGAATCAAATTAGAATTAGAATTGGATGAGCGAGGCGACACGAAAATAGTGTTGCGTTGCGACACGACCGGAATCCAGAGAGAATAGTAAACACGGACCGGGTGGAAATAGATTTGTGGATTGTGTCCCGACAAGATCCAGTTGTGAATCAAAGTATTTAATGCCAGCGCGTTGCAATTCAAACTTTTGGTATCGTAGGAAGCGCAGGTATCGAGCGCTCATACCGCTTCCAATGACGGCTCCATAGACCAATTGTTGTACCTCGGTGTCTGCAGGTGGCGCTAATGGCAGTTAATTTCGATCAACAATAAATTGAATCCGATTAGAGAGTAAAATTGCATCACAATCAGAAGTTGTTATCGAATATAACAATGTTACGGCTTATCAATATTTGTATCCAAATGTGTCATAATTAGGTTCATGTATACAAACCGATGGATTCGATATAAAAATCGATTTTAAACTACCGTTGCTGAACTAGTTGCCATTGCCATTGTCCCTGTCACTGTCTGACAGATCGAGCCGGTCGGTGTTTTGTTTATCAGTATAGTTTATAATCGGAAGCAAACTTCGGCATACCAAATTTATTCCTCCGCCTCTAGTATACGGAAATGGATACTTACCAAGGCCGCAGATAATAGTATACAAATTATAAAAGGAAACAATATACCCAAATTATCAGTGCGACGAGTAGCAGAGTAGCACCCACGTGGTGTGAATCATTGGGTGCTATTCGCACATCAACACACACACACACACAACCAACGTCCTATATTTGAACTCGACAAAAACAAGCTCACAGAGCAGAGCTTAAGGCGCTTCTTGTACTGCGATACTATGACGAATAGAGAGCCCTGCGGTGGTCTAGTCTGAGATCCGGCATCGAACCTCGGCTAGCGCGATGTTTGTTCACCATGACGAAGTTGACGACGATTACTCCTGCTAGGGATCGGTGGGATAATATGACCAACGTGTATAACGTTTACTTAATGTGCGCAAAGGATTATCTTTCGCAATAATGAAGTGGCCGAAACGGTGCCATTCACATAAATAAAGGCACGCCACCTACTTAAATTATTGTATTATGGTTAATATTAAAGCGGTGTGAATAAAAACACTCCTGCGATTTGAAAAAAAAAATATAATGTACACAGAATCCCAAGTAACAATTGTATCGGTGATGTTGGTACGTTAACTACCAGCGGACTGTCCGGTAGTGGTACTGTCACACACACGTGTGTATGTGTGCAGTGGGTGCGCACACGATTGTGGTGTTATCCTTAATGCGCTATTTATAAAAGTTACGTATTGGTTACGTACTGGTTATTCATAATAGTGTAATAAATACGCCCATTCAAGTGTTTTACATGACCTATTAGGTACGTGTGATTTTAGACTATTACCAACAACTACATTCGATTCTTAAATTAACGCAGAAACCTTTAGGGTTTTGAAGTCGAATGGAAAGCACGAATCTCTCATAAATGGGAGTGCACATAATGTTAAACCTTTATCATCGTGGACATCATACATATTAAATGTATCTGTTTTTTTTTTCTTTACTTCAAAATCAGGTGTGCGGTTGAAATGTTGAGAAGGAAAATCGTGAGTACTAGTTACCACTAAAAATAACCACAACGTAAATATTGCCAGCAGGCTCAAAACATTAGTAGACAAGGGTTCAACATAATTTGGTCACGGAATAACCACTGCCTACGTCATAAGACCTGCACGAGCCGCTGCACCTTGAACGCTTCATTTAGTCACTAATTAATGCTAATATTTTTTGCAACAATCCACATCCACACCCAATGCACACACAACATTGCGAATCATTGCTAACTACATTAAAAGACACACACAACTAACATATAAACAACATAGCACACGACTTTGTCCAGGTTTTAATACAACAATACTATGTCATGACAGTCGTTAACAGTTATGTTAGATTATGTTCTTAACTTATTATTTAAATATCTGTAAGTCAATTAATAACAATCTGTAAGAAGTGCACTCACGTTATGTGGACACCTGTATGTCATCTGTGAGCCACATTTATATCAATGAATACATTTGAATTTGAATTAACAATTAACAGCAATAGATTTCTGCAAAGTTACGCTTGAATCTAATAGCCATCTTTTGAAACCATCACTATCCCACGAGTGGGATGGCTCGCTAACAACAGTGAGTTGTTTGCAAATTTTACATCGTTCAGTGTACATTTTGGAAAGCTCTTGTCGGTATCCTCGCGATGATATTGCACAGAAAAAAAAGATACTTAATAATTTGCAACACGCTTGAAAGTGTGAAAAATAAAGACGACACTGGAGCTCCGCTCTCTTTTAAATGAATTATATATTAGTTTATATAAATTATGTACTTCCCCTATCAAAATAATGAGTTATCTCTCAGCATTGTTAGACATTTATCCGTTTAGGATTTTTTTCCAGTACTAATCAAAGCTTTTAAAATATATTTTATACTTAGTCTATATGCAGTGATTGTTATTTTTTCTCACATGATTTTACATCCACTCCCCACCACACTCCCCTTACATTCCTTCCGAAGGCAACCCATCCTCAGACAGAGGACCTCGGGTAAGATGGCCGTGCGAACCGCGGCGGGTCGTCGACCTCGTTAATGGTGCTACCACTTAACCATTCATTAGTCTTACAGTACACGTGACCGAGTTCGCACCGGAGTACCTACTTGCGATGGGACCTGCATTCGACTCGAGTACTGTATATTTGAATGTTAGCAATCCAGATATCGCGAACCGCGCGAGATCTATATTCGGCTATTGCATTTCTTTTAAATAATTTTAATATTGGGATTCGTTTGTTTTTTAAGATTTTCATATGACCTTCTTTGCGTTTCTGTCCTTAATAGGCTTCGTAACCTTTGCATGAATATCTCATTGTAAATATTATAATAGACACTTTAAATTGAGCTAAACGTATAAAAACTCAACCCAGTTATGGATAAAACACTGCTACGCATTACTTATTTACGTAACTCTCGGCTTACAGCATACATTTTATGTCAAGGAGTAGCTAATGTTGATCAAGTATATACAATAACGAATAATATTTAACCATCACAAATATTGCGCGTGAACATAACGGTCCGCCATCTAAAACTATGGCTACGCAAAATATCATATTCAAAATATCATACCAATACAACGCTGAAACCAATCAAACCATATGATAGGTTATTTATTATAAGTGTATTCTTGGATGGTAAAACGCACTAATGTGGTAATAGATTAATCATTCATTTATTCAGTCATTCTTGATTTGAACACGTCGAAATGAAATTCAAATTATGCCATAAGCGTAAACAAATAAATGCTTCATTGCTTGTAATTGACGCCCCGCGCCTTCCTTCCCGCACAAGGATGCGCCGTCTCACGAGACAAACGGCGGATAGGGGCTATTTCCAGCGCAGCAACCGCTCCCCGGCCCGCAACGTGTTGACGTAGTACTTTCAGCGTGCCGGGGATGCCTTCCGGGAGTTACCGCTATGGTATTTGTCCTATGCACACAATCGCAATGTTCCGGCACGCATGCTCGTCCTATTTAAAAGCTACTATAAAATTCTTTTGAGATAATTATATGCTCGACATTGTCGTAACATACTGGAGACATCCACTTATGGCTCTCAGAAATCTTCATTTTTCTTTGTATTATAACTGCTGTTGAGTTAGTACAGGAGCCATAGAAAAGAAAATAGACACAATATACAAGTTACTTTTTATGTATAGAAGACAAGCCATACGATGGTAAGTGGTCAACGCCGCATAATAACATCAGAAAAACTACGAGTAAAGGTAAAATCGATGCGTCGCCGGTGAAGAAGGAAGAGACAACGGGGGACTCGCTTATTACTGACTCACTGAAACTCCAACCGAACCACGTACAATGAATTTCACAATACAATGTGAATGGAAGGTGGCAGTCAAACTGACATGGATAAAACCTCACCATGATGCACAAGTAGTGACAAAATCAAACTGGGCGCTATGAGGTGGAGTTACCTTTGACAGGAAGCGCCGTAGCGCCATAACATCGTCCATCGTTCAGCAGAATGTACGTCGGCTTGGACAATAGGACGGACGGGGCCTCATAGCCCTACCTTCAGACTTTCTAATAACAAAGATAACTTGATTGATAGATGAAAATGGAAAATATTGTATTTAGTGATCATAATTAAACATCAATATAATATATACTTATATATATCGGTATACTTATATAATAATAAATATCAATTTACTATTTATATGATGATTAATGTTTCAACAAATAACAGGTACTTACGAAGTTACATAAACAACATGTTTGGATAGTGAATCATCGACATCAAACAAACGTTTAATCTTATCATTATCACTGATGATTGTCGAACCGACACAATCACTCGGCTTAGTACCAACGCGATGATACTCTACTCACTCCGCTTATCTTATTTCAAGAATTGCCCTTATCCATCCATATGACATTGGGGCGAAATGTACCTTTTTGAAGTAACAAAGTACCTTGCAATGATTTCTTTCAAGAATTATTTTAAACAACTCTAAGAACTTCTTAAGTTTTGTAACGATTAATAAAAGTTATGAATTTCGTAAATATTATTAAAATATTTATTTAGGATTTTAGAAATAAAAGGTCCGCATATAGTTTAAATTCAGTTAGTTCAAAGATTCAACTTTTTAAAATAAAATCATGTCATGGGCCTACACGTTTTATAGTAAATATCAGTAGCATAACCTAGAACAAGTAGAGTTGTAAAATAAGTTCCACACGGATACACACACACATACTCTAGGACTCCGTACCACGAGTGGCAGACCCGGGATTACATAGAAGTGTCATCAAATATTTGCTCCATTTGGTGCAGTGAGCAGATATTTCTATTGTCACATAGAGCGCTGCTTTTGAACACTAAAGCGTGCTTATGAACAGTTTCTGATTGTTAAAAAATAGTTCAGATTAAACCATAACACACGAAACAAGTGAAGCGGGAAACAGGCTAATTGATACAGCAAGCATAGTCAATTAATCCACGGATTTGTAACCAGTTTGCCGCATGAGGGATCATGATTGCGTAAATGTCTTAGCTATTACGACACATCTTGGGGTGGCTATGGGCTCATGATCTGGAGGATAACACTACTATATTATTGAGTTTCAGTCTATATGTTAATAACTACTTTATGTATTAAAAAGGCAGCCATATTTGTACATTTTAAAATTGTCTCATATACAACCCATATGTTCTCGATGGAGAGGCGTGCAGAGGCTCATTGGTGACCCAGATACGATCGAAACCAATTTGCAAAGCCTTGAGCAAAGGCGCAGGGTTGCCAGCCTCTCGGTCTTCTATGGGGTACATTTTGGAGTGTGCGCAAGAATTACTCGGAATATTATAAAATGTTGCCGTGATACCATACAGTTGTCTCTTCGAGATCAATAAATTCGTTTCTAGACAATAATTTAGGCACAAAATTTGCCGTAAGGTACATATATCCCTGTTATATGCAAACCTTATTTCATGGTTCGCGTGGCGGACATACTACTTCTCCCTTACACTTGTATACATTCTAGACCAGTTTTCGGTCCTGTTTATTATTCACCTTGTACATCATTGCAATATACCAACTTGACCACACAAACATCACGTACTAATGAGTGTGACGTGTCTCAAACACAAAATCTTAAGTACCTCCGTCGACCATCATACATTTGAACTTTGTTGATTGTTTCATTTGTCAGGTGAACCGCGTTCGCTTGTGAGTAACGTGTTTACCTTATAATTGGCCTTTAACGGCAATCGGAGCGGTACATCGAGTGTTTTACACGCAACAGAAGCTCCTCAACCGGAGTTCTGGTCGTATCGTACGACGAGAGCTGACCAGCTCAAGATTATTACAGTGTCTGACGTTCTTGCCGTTTGAGACTTTCCTGTTTGCGTTATTAAATATATAATTGGTGAATAAATCAGTGAAGCCAGGGCGCACTGAAGAACTCGTGCTCAAGTTCTTCTGAAGTAACTCATAGTATGTAATGTGTTAAATTTACACTCTGCATTTACAGTTAAATGTACATCTGTAAACACACAGTACCTACATACTTGAACAAAGGAAAGGAGACGGAGCCCTCTTTAGGTATTTGACCTATATAGTACTTCAGTTAACCTCTTGATTTAGTACACTCGCAAGTGGTGTATACGAATTACACGATATAAATATTGTGAATTTGTATATCGAATACAATAGACGATGGTAATAACCATTAATTATTACTATTCTCGTTAGCCAGGTCATCGGCGAGGTAATGGTGTAATGTCACCGATCAAAGTTACGATTATAAACTTATCTGTTAATAATGTTTATAATTATAATTCCTGAACCGCGGTACCAGCTGCAAATTGGTCGGTGAGATTTTAAAGATATCATACAGGAAGAGAAGATCAGCAAGTATTCTATTTCTTAGAAAACTAGAATGAATGGTCGTTCCGAATGATCGAATAATGGTAGTCTAGTTGAAAGCGACCACCGGGCCGTGCTCAAACTCCAGTCTCCAGGAGGCGCAACCATTTAAGGATAATATTATTGTTTTTTATACTAGTGTTGGTTGGCTGTTATAATAATAATTATGCGTGTTCACGCAGGTCACAGGAATTCGTACGAGAATCAGTGTGTGATTGTTATTAAAATTCGTGATTATTGCAACGGGCCAAACCATGTATACTAAATTTTATAATTCGCAGTACTCCGTACGAAAGGATATACTTTATGTCCAATGTACTCGTGTACAGCGAGGACCACGCGGCCGCATTCCTGTTTAGGGTTGACACATGAAAATTTTCGAGACTGAACACATCGACACGTATTGTCTCTGCAATTATTAGGACTGTACCTACACAAACAGAAATTGTGTAAACATTACATATTATTGTTAATGTGTTTGTGTGTGCTGACGACCCCATCGCCCAGTTGGTTACCCTGCTTACCGAGCGAGGCGTTCCGGTTTCGATTCCCGGCCGGGGCAAATATTTATGTGACAGATAAATGTTTGTTCTCGGGTAGTGGGTGTATGTAATGTCATATTTGTGTACGTCCATGCCACCCGCAACACAGGTAATCGCAACGCAGTGATATAATAGAAGCATTAGGATCAGGAGTATGTATGATTTTCCATCTCTAACATTTTACAAAACATATCAAATATTTTACAACCCAATTACAGGTCAATTCATATTATCGTTTAAAAAAATAACAAAAAAGTACTACATTTACTTTACTTTTTTAAACCCAATGTTTATTGAAGTGATAGCCCTAGCTATGACAGCGTTTCAATGTCGCATACGATAAGTAAGTCAGTCAGTCACTGGTGTATAACCAGGTAGGTTCAAACTATAATTGTACACGTGACCGACTTTATCTATATTGTCGGTAATTTGTAATTATTTATTGTACTGTGGTTTCAACGCTATATTAAGCGGCGATAAGTAGTAATAATGATATTACGTGACCGGTGTCGCGGACAATTGCTTTGAAGTTGTTTCGCCTTGCACGGAAGGAAAAGGAAGGGGACTTGCAGAGCAGAGAGAGAGAGAAGCAAATTTTCGGCACTTCTACTGCAGCAGATAGCCTTTAACGGCAATAAACTACATCACACACAATTGTATCGTTCCACTTGGTGATTTCCACCGCCAGAACGCCGCTGTTAAATGAGCTGGAAAATAACAAGGGTTAAGGGATTCAGCGCCAACCACAAAGACAAGATGACCTGCTTCATGTCCAGTTCAGCTATTCTCGAAGTACTGACTTATGAAGTAGAACTAGGGTTAACGGCCGTATTAAAAAATAATATTCGTTGTTTGTAAAGTTGTTCATCGATTTATAAGACGTTATCACGTCGAAAATAATTTACATATATGTTATTATTAAGATAGGTCTATTTACTTAAAGCTTTTAAATAGCCGTAAAGATCACATGAATGCCACCTTGTTCATCTATCAGATTTTATTTCTACTGATTCTATTACGCTGAGAAATACAGAAATATAGCTCTCTCCATAGCGCATCGTGCGTGAGTCTCCGAGTTAACCAATACTCGCGTACAACTTCGAAAGCCGGTACGGCTGCGACATCGACATTTGATATGATTTTCGTCTTGCCGTGTTCTTCTTACGATGCGATGTGGGGTGTTCAAGTCAAGACAGTAAGCATGCTACAAAATTAAAAAGTCAGCCGCCACAGGCAAAACGATAAGCACCCATTAAGTAGGTTGGTAAGGCCAGTCTTGTCGTTACTCAGCGAACATATTATATGAACATATATAAATACTGTAATACCGTTCTTAAATTATAGCTGCCGTGGTTTAACTTTAAACTCATTTAAGATAAACCTGTCATTTTGTACAATGAATAATTTAACAACAAACTATTACATTGTGTTCACCGCGCCGGTAGATCATTTGTGCACCTTCCAGTCGTAAAACGCTTGCATAAAAGATAATGGGCACGCGCAAAATATTCTTTAGGTTCTTAACACACCGGCGATTTGCTTTCTTGAGTACGTTTTAAGTTAGTAGGGGTAGATAAGTGGCACGTCAAGAATGTGCCGGCAGCTTATTACGAGCGGCGAAGAAATCAGCTCCCTTCCATTAAAATGTACTGGGGTTAAAGGGTACATTCCAGTCAGATAAGTAGCGGCATGGTAGCTTTCCTCTCGACAGTCAAAACTCTATCAATGCATATGCATCCATGTATGCGTTCATTCATTCAATGCGATCTATAACCATCCCACGGCTGGACTCTAGTGTCTAGTGTCTTCTCACAATGTGATGTCAAGTGGCTAACGTCACACACCTTTGAAAACATTATGGAGCACTCTCACGTATACAGGTTTCCTCACAATGTACAGGATAATGAATTTTTAAAACGCACATAACTTTTGAGCTCCCGTTGATAAAATTCGAGGTTCATGCAGATCACAATAATTGGATTAACTTTTCAATATTGATAAACTCTAAATATGTACGTTCGTCTTGACGCTGCGAGCACTTGTAATACTAGCCTAACGATTTCGCTGAACACCCTCGCAACTTGCCAGTACGCTCAGAACCTAAATATTGGCTAGAACAAATGAAGCTGTACGTGTGGTCAATGCGGTTGCGGTGTGAGAGAGAGTTGGAAAACACTAGTATGTTGCTGGCTGGAGGGGAAATGTTAGATGCAATAAAGAAGTTTTTTCCGTCATTCATCTGCTATAGTAACTTTGAATTTTCTCTAACCAGTGATCCAATGATGGGACCATCCTACCTTTTATAATCTTTCCCTAATTGCGACTATTGTTTACCTTAGCAAGTCGCTTTACAAATGTATGAAATTAAAAGTTCCTCAGTGCCAATCCATGTTGACGAAGTCGATTTTCTAACAGAGATTCTGAAGCACAGCGCAATAGACTTCAACATCATTTAACTTTAATTATTAAAACAGAGAAAGCACATGCAGTATGAAAATATATACTACTATATAAATCTGTCGAGCTTCTTTGTATGTCTCGAGATAACTCACAAAATCGGGTTGACCGATCTTAATGAATATAGATATGAAGTGAAAACACGTGATTGCACAGATGACAGGCTATATTAAATATCAGTAAACCTAATGATGTCTAATCAAGGAAAAAAATATGTTCTATTTAATATTTCTATACATATATATAATGAATAGTCCAACCCGAACGAAGTCAGACGGGGCCGCTACTATTTGTACAATTTTGTCACGAGTTATCCATCCAACTTCATAACTTAATCTAAGTAGTTATGACTATCAGTGTTATAACATAGAGAAAAAGACCTGAGAACCTTAATAACATATGAGTAATAAGTATCAAAAGTGTTACTTACAACTTATAAATACCTACTTACAATGTAAAAATTACTAGTTTTGTAATAGGTACCAGCGACGATCATAACATTAGATCACGGTGATGAGTCACAGCTGTATAATGGCGGCGACGAACGGCCGCGCACGAAGCAGCCCCTATTGTTCACATAAAAACGACTTGTCAACAACTAAATCAGTTGTTAACTTTCAATAGATTTCATATTTTTATTTTTATACGAGCTGTAGCACATCGCAATTTTAAATCAACTCTCCACCCACATACATGATACATAATAAATTATTACAAACAAAAACTATGTTTTTTTTTATGGTAATAGTCGACGAACGAGCAGGCGAGCCACCTGATGGTGAGCGGTCCCCGTCGCCGATGGATATTAGCAAGACCAAAGCGTTGTCGGCCAGGACATGAGAAGAAAATAAGAAATAAATGCGTATGCAACTATACACCCCTGTACCAGCATCATCGCGCAATCGGAGCCAGATTTGCCGATTCAACGAATGAATGATATGTTTCGATTTGGACATTGATAGACCCAGTTGATGACACACGTGGCGTTCCCGTAGTACTCGCATCACAACTGACAGTGTGTACTCACACTTTATTTGATGTTGTACATTACAGTTACATATGTGTATTTTTACGTTTAGGTTGCAACTACAAAAAGTTTAATTTACAAATAAATTAAAAACGCTCGCAATAACAGACAATTGAATACTTATTGATCTAGTTTGGTGGTGTCTCCCTCATGTCAAGATCTCCTTGGTTTCTAATACTGGATAAATATACGATTCTTATGACAAAAAATTGATTTTTTATACTAAAAATAATGGTCTTATTTTGTCAAAATTTGGTAATTTTTTTATCGATTTCGAAATATTAAAAGGTATTATTTTATCGCAGAAAAAGATGCAAATAGATAAGTCTTCTATAACATGTAATAAAATTATAAATTTGAGCATGTCTGTAATATACAGTATACGCAATCAAGGCCCTTTGATTTCTAAATATTTTAACTTGTCTTCATCATTAGTTACCACTTCTTCGAATTTCGTAATATGATCATTGCCTCTGTAGCTGCTAACTTTAAGATTTATATAGATAACCTTCGTACGCCTATGATTTCATTTTTACCATTTCGACTGGTCTCTTCACTATGAAGAGAGGTCATGCTGTGCGACCAGGACCTAAGGAGTCAGAGTGACGGTACGGGTACCACTACACACGCTTCATTAGTTTGTATGGAAAACATCAAATCGTAGAATGAACGATGGAAAATGTTAATAGAAGAAATAAAATTACGGTAATTTAATTCATATAATGCAACTATTAATTTACCAAACCAATACTGCGTACTGCAAGGTCTCATTTTATGCGGTGGATAAGTTCTATAGGAAAGCGCATATAAAAAATTAGCATTAAAAAGACTTTACTTGTCTTGAAAAAGTAGGGATATGTTCCGTGATTTTCAAAACCAAAACAACGAGTTACAAATAACTTAAAACCGCATAAAAAGCTTTGCAGAAATTAAAAGAAATAGGCTGCTTAATAAATTACTTCGTGTGTCTGAAATAAATTCATATAACAGCTTCAAATAAACTTGTATTCATACTTAATTCATTTTATTTTATTGAAAAGTAATATAGTTTTACGTTTTTTAATCTTTATGGCTATCTGATATTGGTTTGCACCGTCTAAGGAGTGGTTCCAAATCACCTTCATCATCAGAAGAGACTGTGTCTGCAAGGGATATTTGCGGTAAAGGCGATGGATTTTTACAAACTTTTTTCTTGTTCTGTGTAGCTCTTTTTTTTCTGACAATGTAATCAGTAATTAACCTTTGCGATGATGATTCTACTAATTGTCTACTTACTGTTCTTTACATCCATAAATTTTATATGTCAGTGGAACAAATGGAGTGAGCTTTGAGCGTTCCATGATTTTTGGAGACCGTCTATACGCGGGCTTCCTAAACAAGCCTATACGTATGTTTGCCCAAGAAATTTTTGGTTGAAATACAATCCGCACAACTTCAAAATCGCATTAAATGAGACCTTTACTTAGGTTATAAATTAAAAACTTTAACATTCCAACAGCCCGTGCAAAATTAAGGTAATTTCATCTATTCAGTCAAGCGAAGTAATTAATGACGAGTATAGTCTTGCAGACGACGAGGAAAAATGCACGAAAGGCCACCGGCTAACACCTTGGGCGATGACATCACGCACAGCGCGCCATTGTCAACGCGCCATCATCGGCCATTACAAACAATGCTATACCTTTTGAGACTGAGGCCACTATCACACTATCAAAGGGACTCTGTGTAGTCTTTGTTATTAACATCGTAAAAATTTATTGACCAACACTATGTTCCCTGTGTACAATATTGCATGTTAAGGTCAACGCATCTACCCATATAGTTATTTTCATATGACGTAACGGTCACTGTCACCTATGGACGGAAATATGAGGAGTAGCACGATACAACCCCAAAACAAGGAGAACTCTATTTACAATGTTGTTGGAGAACAGTTTAATAACAGCAATAACCATAGTAATGTGGATAAAAATAGATTATCATAAACAATTGATGAAAAATCAATTTTTCAGAAAGTATTATTGATGAATAATATGAAACTGGCACAAGGGCATATTTGTGTACGAATACACAATTATTACAACTCATATGGAGTGCCTTATTCTTGCGTGGGTACTGATAGTCACTACATTACCATTACATTTGTAGATTCTAGGATGAAAGAAGCATAGAACATGTTTAATGATGAAGTCTAGCAATCTACAAAACATCCATTGTTTTCTAAATCCTGAGGAGAAAGAAGAGTACCACCAATTGGGGATATTACGGAGCTCCATAACCATAACCAAAACTATCAGATGTCCAAAATGAAATCGTATCTGAAACCATAACTGAATCTGATAAAAAGTTTGCAATAATTTTAGATATCTTATTATTTTACTATATTACTTTTAAGATTTTTTCCATGATCATAAATTTAAATAATACCAAGAAAGAAATTCAAACTGTTACCTTGTAAATACATTATATATGTTTCAAAGGTCTTAAGTCATCTATTATCTATAACTGACCTTATCCAAAACAATCAGATAATCCATAATAAATTGATTTATCCAAAATATATAACATATTATTCATGTATCATAATCCGAGATCCATAACATCCCTAGTGCCAATTAAGACTCTCAGATTTCATCAATTCATAAACATATGAGAGTACTCATTTTATGAGTTAAATACCAGTTTTATTAGTACTAGATAGATTTTGCAACTTTTTGTAAATGGGTAACTATGATCAAAATATTATATTATTTTAATAGCAGCTAGGTAATCTATACATAATTAGGTAGTATTATTTGAACCCATGATGGCGTTAAAATTAAAAACTACATGAGCATATCCTAATAAAATACTATTGTCTACTATTATCAAAATCATTCATTTGAAGATAATAAAAACGAAAATAATCAAATATAGAGAATAATCGGTAATAACATTTTGTGTTGTTTAAAAGTAAATCATTAACATACTTTGATATTTGACATCTACTGTGATAACTTTTTCGCTACTATCAAATATCAGAAATTCATACTTGTTGCATTTAACATTACTCTAACGATGACAAAACACACAAACTTATTTGTGTACTCAGGTGTAATTTCGAAGGTGAACATTTTAAGTCAACCACGCGCGGGTTGTTAACGGTTTGAATTTTAATACGGGTTTCTGCTGCTCTCAAAAATAACTTTGACATACTGTCGAGGCATATGTCGATACATGTCGAGGCAAAAAATATATTTAAAGTTTTGGTTAACTTTACATTACTTCAATATATGAAGTCGAGAACAGAATATTACAATAATCACTGTGAATCAAATACTTAGGTCTAATAAGTTTTAATAAACGTAAGCTAATTTTGATTTAAATAATACCTTAGATGCAAATTTTCGATGAATGTATCTGTAGTCAAATTGTCCAGCAGGACAAAGTCGGACACGCCGACTTCGGGCTGGGTCGTCATCGCTTTGAAGCCACTGTAAAATCTGCACTAAATAAGCAATAACTGTTTACTTAAACCACAAACGAAATTAACACTTTTTTGTAATTATTGTCAACAAACCGTTAAAATACAGATAACGCCAAACACGTCTACACTTCACTAACATTTCACACAAACTGTCAACATTTTAAAATGTTCAACTTATCGAAGATACTGAATAAATATTGCCATAGCAAAATAATTAATAATTGTCATGTTGCTTTGATTATTTGATTGCAAACCAATATTATAAAAATATGTCAAAAATTGCATGATAACTATTAATAAATAACTTCTTTTTAATACACTTTTTATTAGGGTTTTAATTTCTTATATAATCTGTGGTCAAAAATTCTCAGGTTTAACGCAATATCTGTTTGTCGCCATTTTCCTTGTTGTAGGCGCCTCAAATGTCATAATAATTTCAATTTTCTGAAAATTACATTTTCTTTCCTTTTTTGCATTATTTTTGATATTTCATTATCGCTACTATATATATTTACGTGCGATTATGTATTATTTGCATTAAAAATAGTAAGTTGTGTTGCTGGTTTCCTCCATTCTACAAACCAAGGATGTTTGATGTTCTACAATGAATAGCGAAGTTTGTCTTCGTAAAAGGTAACGAATAACTTCAACGCCCACGAGTGTCGTCAAGGGCTCGATAGAACGAGGCTGTTTTGAAGGTTTTCCGTATCAGGAGAGGTATGAGAGTTTCGCGGTGAAGTCGTGAGGGGAAGTGCGTCGTGGGACAATGAGCGAGTCTCCGGGTGTGGAGTGGCTGCCGGCGTACAGCCCGGGCCCGCCGCGCCATAGTCCCCTAGGGCCCATCCCGCGATTCCTGTTCGAAGACGTGCAGCCCCCATCACTCCAACAGGAAAATAATAACAAGGAAGATCATAAGGAGAATCCTAACAAAATCAAGCATGCCAAACCAGCTTACAGGTAATGAGTTTTCCTTGTGTGGCCATTAACCTTGAATTTATTTATTGGATTCAATGTTGTAGGCACACTCAAAGTCAGTCAGTTGTCTTCTCAACATATTACCGAGGAGTTGATAATGCTGAAATGTTGTTATTGTATGTAACTAGAAAATTTCACAATGTAATTTGTCTGTTAATGTTATTTACACAATTGTAATTTGATGAAGCTACTTTAATTATTCTCTTTTGAATTATTTGTGTATCAATATTTATCATGTCTGCTATGCATTGTGTTGCTTACTACGTAGCATTTATATAATTGAATATTTTACAGTATTCGTTGCTGGTTTTGCAGTTTAATTCAACTACATATTTTTTCCAACATTAAAATTACATATTTAAATTGAGTGGTTGAACCATTTAGTATATTTTGAAAGCTAAATATAAGTTCTATGTGGACAAATTATGTACCATACCCTGTTTTAATGTATAAAAGGTATCTGACACATAGAATCATGTTTAAGGAAAAATGTAAAGTTAAATAATGAAACTCAAACTTCCTAGAGCATCATTATTAAGAAATCAATACAAGTAAATCCTAAGCCCTCGATTCAAGATGTAGCAAATGTCTTTGAAAAGGACTTTCAATTATATACTATTTACATTGACCATCCTATTTACTTCCGCTCTGGCAGCAAATAAATGCTCTCTTCGCTACTGAATGTTGCGTTTCACCTATATTTAAACATACTACATCAGAAATAGTTAAAACTTGAAAATTTATTTTAATATGATGATATACATTTATAATATACAACCTGAACACTCATGAATGCTACGGACGTGACACTTTATATTTTAACACACCTGACCTTAATGCCATGTATATAATTAATATTGAAGCTAAAATAACTTGCATATTGGTAACAAGATATTAAAAAATATGGTTTTCTACAGATCCAACCGTCAATTCAAAACCAGTTTTTTTTAATGTTAGTATCAATTACAAAACTCAGTCCGATGTGTCTGTGTATTAGGAATAATTGTCAAAAAATTATTTAACACTCATCATGTTTGAATACAATAAAATTTTTATTAAAACACTGTAATATATGATTTTATCAATAATCACCCACAATCTACTGATAAGAATTCCAGTTTGCTACTCGTAATTACTACATTGATAAAGAACCTGATAGCCACAGACATGAACCTACGACTACTCATTGTATTTCCCTAACACATCCTAATTTTGGTTACTAAGAGTTCTAGAAATATATGAAAACTGGTTTTAAAATGGATCTAATGGGCCTTTTTATTTTTTATGTATCTTGGTATTTACAATAAATATCTTGTATGTATGTCCACCAGTGCATGTTTGAGATCACCTCAGTTATGAGTAGGGATCCTTCAAAGCTGAAATGTGTTTAAAATATATAATGTACTATGACTAGGAAACATCAATGGCTTTGCATAGTTTTCCTCATCGTCTGTGACTGTTCATTAAGTCAGTCTAGCAAGTTATTGGCAGGCTGCCAGCAGTCATGCTATGTAGGTTACCCATAATGTTACTCATGGAAAATTTAAACATGTACCATAGAAATAGTTGCTAGGATTTTAGCAAATAAAAATGAAAGAGTAAGGTTTAGTTTTGGAAGCATGCATATCACTAGTACCAGTTACACAGTGGATGCTAAATTCAAATAGCTACTACTGTTAAACCACATTCTCGTCGGTCACACAGTTTTGAATTAGAATGAATATTGTACATGTGTCATATTGAAGCAGACTATTCATTTTCGTTCAAAGCATTATTATTAGAAAACACTAAGGCTAAGTCTGTAATCGTTACCATTAGTAACAAGTAATGAGTGATCAACCATGATTATTTCCACACAGAAGTTGGAAAAAAATGTTTGCTAACTAAACATTGAACTTCATGTAAATTACGTCTAATGTTAGGCAAGGTCAGTTGGAGTAATTGTATTTGCATGTTGTAACAAGGTGTGTCAAGGTGTAATAGTTTCCAATGTGTGTTTTCTTATCCGTCGACAGCTACGCGAGCATGATCCGTCTGGCCATCAGCAGCTCCCCCAGCGGCAAGATGACGCTCAACGAGATCTACAACTACATATGCAACGCCTTCCCCTACTACAAAGAGGCTGGGAAGGGATGGATGGTGAGCAATCTTCTACTATTTTATTGGATAGGTAACATCAAGGGAGCACCTGGTGCTGGGTTGCTTCGGCACGCCGTGGAGTATTACTCCTGAGAACTGAGATGTGATGCATTAAGAGTGTGCGTATCCGGCGGAACCGCCGTTCCCGCTAAAATTGAAGCATCAAAATAATTTGCTCTGCACTCGTGTTACATTGGTAGTGCCCATACAAAGGTCTTGGTCCTCTCCGATTATGGGAACGAGTACCCACCTAGTATAATAATCAGTAGCGCCCCTAATAGTACCAACGGAGACTCGATACGTGACATCGTTGTTCTTGTGTCAAATTGGTCACCGTTGCTTTGTTTGTGGTGTTGCAGAACTCGATAAGACACAACCTGTCGCTCAACAAGTGCTTCATGAAGGTGGCGCGCAGCAAGGACGACCCCGGCAAGGGCTCCTACTGGGCCATGGACACCAGCTACAAGATGGCCGACGTGGCGCCGCGCCGCCGCCGGAGCTTGCGGGTCGGTGCCTGCTTGGTTAAAATCGTTCACTACACATAAACACAGTTTTCATAAATTCAATACCCCAACGCAACCATGTTCGGTACGCGCGGTCTGTTCTGTCTGTTCACAACTAGACATGGTACGGTCACGTGGTCTGTCTCGCTGAGGATCGAATTCAGGAATCGGAATGCTTTCCACTACCGCCCGATTGGGTAGGTAGTGTAGGGGCAGTGTACATTTTTGGTGCAGATGGCGCCGTACAGCCCCGAGTGCAGCTCGAACAGCAGCGGCGAGGTGGGGCTGGGTCCTCTGGGCACGGAGGCGGCTCCCACCCCGCCGGCCACGCCCACCACGCCGACGGCCCCGGCCACGCCCACAACTCCCTCCGCTCCCGCAACGCCGACGTCTCCGACGCTGACCACCGTCATCAAGGAGGAGCCCGTTGTCAAGGAGGAGACAGGTTTGTAACCGAGCCGGGCGTCAATTTAAAAACAGCACGTCCTGATCACTTCAGATGACCCGCCGATGGTCGTACCAGTATATGAGTGGTTCCTGTGAATCAGCCTACATATACGGTGAGGAATCGCTTAAGAGAGTCCACACACATTCAATTCAATACGCGCGTTGACACACATCTGACAATGAATGTCCAGATTGAAATATAAATTGTATTGTGCTGATGTGAAAACAGAAAGATATTATGTAATGTATGTAAAGTAGGTACTTCAACAAATAAAGAGGTTTTAAAATAATCTGTACGAGGGGCGGTACGATCGTTCGGAAATATGTATGAAACTCTGTCAGTGTAGTATTTATTAGTTAATTGCAAAATATAACGATCAAAAAAAATAAATACGAGTGTCAATGTTAAGACCAATTAGATGGAGAACATAGAACGTCAGGTGACAGCACTAATGTTATAAAAAATGTAAAAGATGAACGACACCTACCAGCGAGACAATATTTTATTTAGTTTGTAGCTTTGTCATTCATTCATTCAATTCGGGCTCGGATCACCTCTGACGATGAGAGAGGTTACGGTCATAGTCCGGGTGCGGGTTGGCACACTTCACACACCTTTGACAACGTCGTGGAGTATCCCCAGGTGTGCAGGTCTCCCCGCGGGGTTCTCCTTCATCACGGCGAGTGATAATT
>DWPT01001273.1:0-19267 GCA_018251895.1 Agathymus mariae mariae
GTCTTCATATCGTCTTAGAAGGGTGCAGCGTTCTTTTATGGGGCTTGGAATTCGTTTTTACAATAAAATTCCTAAGTCGATACGTGAGTTACCCATTGGAACTTTTAAGCGACGAATTAAAACACAGCTTTAGGCAAAGGATATTATAGTATAGACGAATATGTTACTGACATGGGCGCCTGGAAATAATAATAATAATGTCGAAACCGGTTCCGCAGAGGTTTAAACTTTTGCTATTGCTATGTTGTTTAAAATATGCGCCGAAGAGTTTCTTGCGCCGTTTCTTCTCCTGTGTTAAAGCACCTTTCCGAAACGGTGGTAGAAGCAAAAAGTGACGTGCATAAGTGTTTTTACAGAATACCTACATGATTAAATGATTTTGAATTTGAGTTTGAAACTCCAATGTATAATTGCAAAGTTTTTTGTTTATTTATGTTACTAGTCAAAGCACCTTACCCCATTATGACTATTCATATTAGTGATACCATTACCACCTATACGTTATAAGTTTTCTGTTTTTCTTAAACAGTCTTCATTATCCTCCCGTACCAGTAAATTGATTGATTGAGAACTCCTTTAGTAAAGTAAGTGAGTAAGTTTTAAGGCATTTGTAAATAAGTATTATCTCATTGTAAAGACTGCGTGTAGAATTTCAGACGCGCATTATTTTTGAACCCGATTCCACCGAAGATCGCAACGGCCGTTGACCGAGTCATCTCTCGTGATTTCGACGTTTTTCATGTAGGTATATTGTTTCGTTAAGTGTTCAATACGGAAGTCGTGCACAGCCAAAGGCGATGTCGCTCAGCCGACTGCCAGATTCTCCGTCAGATTTCGACAGTAGCAGCAGCAGTTCTGCAATACTCTTTAACAACGAAATCTACGTAGAACCACATGATTCACTACTACAGTGTCAGGTAGATCATAGTTAGTTGTAATTATTCGCCTTCATCAGATAAAAAGAGGAGAACAGAAAATACCAGGTGATACGTTACGTAGGTCAGGATATCAATACAAAGGATTAATTATACCATGGAAATTTAGTGTGCGAATATTCGAATCGCTCATCGAAAAGTCAATCATGTGCGAGGAGCCAGTCATCAACCCTAACAAATTTTTATAAACACCACACTGACCCTTACCGAATGCCATCAAATGTATCGCTGCTTCGGCGTAATGTAAAAGGCACAGCGCAGAGTACCTAGCGACCACCGCCCTTTTCGAAATGGATTAAATATGGTCAATACTGAAGAAGAGGGTGGCGGCGGTGGAACAGCATCGAGTGAGGCGGACGTAGGTAATCGAACGAATGCAATTTAAGTTCCAAATGCAATGCGATCTGTGCGTTACACGAGCTGCGTATCGGTGCAACTGCAACAGCGTGCTCGGTGTGCATTTGCCTGTATTGTCTGTATCGCGTAAAAATAAACTAGAACCGCACGGAACCAATACAGCAACGCTCAGTGTCAATCGTGTGAATTAATTTCACTCTGCAGCGAGCCGCTGGTACACGACGTTAGTGTAGCGGTTCATTTGCTGGCGGACACCGCGAGCCGTTGTCCGGCAGTCGTCCTCCGGCTAGACGCAGGAGTGTCGACTAGTCGCCACCGCCCCACATAACGTTACCCTCCCGGGTGCAGAGTTTTAGTTCCGGTTCTCGACTCGTTATGTACAACATTTTCAGTCGCTTAAGTATTTCCAACGCTCCACACTTACGACACCGAGGGGGTCCGAGGATTGTTAAAAAAATAGTCACGTAACAAGAAGCATTCAATCTTTAATCGATTCGACAAAGACTCGCCTGCCGGAGCTCGGCGCTGCTCGGCGGTCGTTACAGCAACTAGCGATGTATGTACTGGCTCATGTCGGGAGGAGATGCGAGTACGAGGGCGATCTTCCACGGTCCGGACGATTCTCTCGATTAAAGATCCAACATCAGCCAATATTATACAAAACGGAAAAAATGCAATACAGTTACAAGATATGACAAAATCTCGTATAAATATGAATTACAGATAGAAAATATGACAGTCGGTGATCGAAAAATATCTTTGATCGGTAAATGGCTTAGTGCAGATTTCCGAGGTCGGACCGACGCCGCCCGCGCTCCGACAACGGTGCATATAACGGTGGTATCAAGTGCATGGCACGACCGGACTAGAGATACGTCTTGGTAAACAATTTTATCAACGAAATATAATTAAACAATCAAGTGAACGAGTCAACGGTGCAATAGTTGCCGACGTAGCCGACGCATCGCGCCGCCACCGCACTCGCACACCGCAACCGCAACCGCAACCGCAACCGCAACCGCAACCGCAACCGATCCAGACGATCCAATCCGACGAGTCACGTCTGCGCCGGTCGCCGGTCGCCGGTCGCCAGTCGCTAGTCGCCATCGTATCCTCGTCGAGATTCGTTCACAGAAACAAGTAATCAAAGTTCAAACAAATTTTAACGATAGTAAAATTAAATACAATATGACAGTCGCTGCCATTAAATAATATAAAAAATAACTAAAAAAATAAATATAACACACTTTAAAAACAAATGTGTGCCAATTTTTGTCTTTTCAAGTTTACATTTTTTTTACATCGTAAAATTACGATACAGTTAGATTAGTAATGTCAAATTTTGCCAAATTTTCAATTTCAATTCGTTTCACGTCTCATTACGTTTTGTCACGTCATGTCATGTCACATCACATTACGTCACGTCACATCACATCACGTCATATACATTACATATTTCAACATACGGTATGACCGTTCAGTATACAAGTTTACATTGTGAACGTAACCTATTAAATTGTTCAACATCGTGGTTTGTTCACACAAACATTTCTCACCCAAATGTATTGACAACAGTTATACAAATAAACCGACTCCGAGCCGTGGCCGCGTCCAGTTCACAAATGCACAGACAGACAGACAGGTGCGCAGCGGCAAACAATAATTGTACTTCCCAGCTACTAGTGGCAATCGTTATTTTATATAGAAACAAATTTTTGTGAAGACGACCATAGTAAAATTATAATGAACTTTACAGTTCCGACGTCATCTCCCGGATCGTCGGCGGGGCGAGGGGACAACGTTCGAAACCTTCCAAACGACGTCAACTCGATACAACTAGAAGTTCGCTAATTACAACATAACATCGCGCACGCCCCCAGCCCCACTCGTCCCCAGTCGTCCCCAGTCAACAGACCGGGGCGGTGCAGTCGCGGGTGGCACCGGGTACAACATACGAGTGTACTATTCGTTCTATGTTATAGATACTCTGTTTACGGTGTATTGTGGTACTGCTCTGCGACGGCACCGCTCCGGTAGGAAACTTGAACCTTTGGAAACATTCAGAACGGCGGTCGGTGGTCGGTGGTCGGCGGATGATGTCTACGAGTGCTCTTCGACGAACTTCTCGTGGAACCGCTGGAATATGTCGAGCATCTCCCGCAGCAGCGGCGGCTGCGGCAGGATGGTGGTGCGGAAGTGGTAGGTGCCGGGCCGCTGTCCGAACCCCGAGCCGGGAACCACGCAGATACCTGCGCAAGCACGTCAACCATATGATACAACCGCAACCT
Organism: Agathymus mariae mariae; assembly: GCA_018251895.1. Classification (NCBI taxonomy): domain Eukaryota; kingdom Metazoa; phylum Arthropoda; class Insecta; order Lepidoptera; family Hesperiidae; genus Agathymus; species Agathymus mariae. The sequence goes on from DWPT01001273.1 coordinate 3,581, forward strand.
CTTCTATTTCATCTGTAGAACCTCCTTGGTTACTCTCTCTGCGTTGTAAAAGATCTACTTTTAAAATTTAAACTTCTAGCTTCAACCGTTTCTACTAGACTCATTTAGGTGAAACGATTGACTAGAAACTTTTTAACAGTAGATATTATAAATGGATTTAAATTCAATAAACGGTCTCCGGCCGACAGATCCGAGCAGCCATCGGTCAGATCGTGTCAACGCCACGCGATGGAGATATTAGAATGGAGAGTGGCAAATAAAGAAGATAGAAGCAAAAGCACCACGTGCGGGACGTCATTAACAAACAAGGTCATAAACAGTGTGTGTGTGTGTGCTCACCGGTCTCCTCGAGCAGCTTGAACGCGTAGTAGACGTCGGGCGCGCGGTTGGCCTTCTTGGCCGCCTGGATGGCCTTGGGTGGCAGCTCGATCCGCGGGAACGCGTACATGGCACCCTGACGACATTACAGTTATGGTTGCTGACAATGATCCATCGTCATGTGGATCTCGCTTTGACTTGTTGGATGCACGTCGTTGACTCTATCAGAGGAACCGGGGGTTCACTCGCGAAAAATATTAGAACATGATTTCGTTTTCAGGTTATTGAAAGCGACACCATCCCATTATAAACAAATTCGGCTGAAAACTTTGGACATTTTCAGTACGTCTTATTCAATCTAACTGGATAATAATATCGATAACCGTTCAGATTGTCACGTACAGTTAGGACGGGGGCGGCAGGACGGCAGTGCGGTACCTGTACGACATTACACTTGAACCCCTTCATCCGGTTGAAGGTGTCCGCGATCAGCTTGGCGCGCTCGTTGAGCGACGCGAGCACCGCCCTCTTCTCCTTCAGCCACAGCTCGTACGACGGCTCGCCCTGCTGCGGCGGCTTCGCCTGACGACACACACGCACACATCACACACGTTACTACACTGTCACAAGCTCAGCCCCACGTCTCCCAAAACCCATACTAATAATATAATTTAAAATTTTAGAGTTCGCTCGCATGACCACATGTCGACGAGCATGCAGGCAAACCTATTTTAAGCGGCAAAGTGAGAAGAGCTAATAAAAATGCGAAGAGGGTGAACAAGCGACACAATGTAAGGTGCAATAAACGATGCGTGCACTCACCACACAGTCCACGGCGGCCTGGCCCAACGTGGTGGGGCACAGCATGGCCGAGATGGCCTTGTAGAGATGCGCCTGCACGGCGGGCTCCATGTTGAGCAACTCCATCCAGCCGCCGCGTAGCCCGCACTCGCCCATGTATCCCTTGCTCACCGACATGAACGACGCCAGCTCGTGCTTGGTGTACGGCTCGCCCATCTCAGTGATCACCTGCCAATACAAGCATACATCGGTCGGTCGATCGTTGTGACATTTAAACACTTTGGTACAACCGACAGAACGACGGACTGTTATAGCTATGCTATAACAAAACTGTAATGTAATAATCAGTTTGACCTTAATAAAGGACTCGGTCCTTATCCGTCAGTGTTTCACTGGACAGCCTGATTACCTAGGTAATAGGGAACTTAATGTGCGAACAAAAAACATTTTGTCTAAAAACCATTTTTAATTATATTTTGACAAAATTGTTGAACGACTAAAGGAGTTGGCTTACTTCGTATTTCGCAGTGCACGGGCTGAAGGTTGCCGAGCCTGAGCGGTGCACACCGTACACACAGGCCGGGGTTAACGTGGACAACATTTGCAAGTAAAGCGGTGAGCCCGCCGGCGCGTTGACAGGCCAAGTATCATCAGTTTGCGACTGTTGTCTTATAACACATGTTTTGCGTTAGCTCGGAGCTCGTACCTTCTTAAAGGAGAAGAACTTGCTGCCGTCGGCGTACACGTTGTCCTGGTACACCTCGTCCGCGAATATGAACAGCTTGTGCTTGTGCGCGAACTTGATGATCGCCTCGATGTTCTCGCGAGTCAGCACCTGCCGCACACACACACACACACTACACACACGCGGCCCCGTGTAGCCCAGTCGGTAGTCGAGCTGCCGGCCGGTGGACGGTGTTCTCCCGGTCGGAGCTGACGCATACGTGACAGGTGAACGTGTCTAATGTCCGTAGTGTCTCGTCTGTGTACGTCCACGACACGAGCGACGCAGCGCCATCTAGTGTTGTGGTATCGGTGCGGGAACGTTTATAAAAAAAAACATTATTAATAATAATGAATAATGAAAACGTCAAAATGTGGCAGCGCTTCGAGCCGCGGCGAGCTCATCCAAAGGTAACGCAGAAAGTTATCGCAAATTTTAGTAATAGAATATAGGTAACAATTAGTTGAGTGAATATTGAGGGGATTTTTAAAGGCCAACGATAACCGCCCTTTTTCGTTTTGATTCTGATAGTTAAACGGCAGCTGAGCCTCCCTAAAGAATGCTCTAGAAGCGCGTCCGGCACGGACATAGGTCGCGAGTTTCGCGAGCTCTACCTGTCCGGTGGGGTTCCCGGGGTTGATGACGACGAGCGCGCGCACGTTACAATCGGCGTCCTTGAGCGCACGCTCCAACTCGGCCGTGTCCAGACCCCAGTTGTGGTCCTCGTCCAAGTAGTAGCCCACCTGCGCCAGCCCGTACTCCGCCAGCGACGCCGAGTACAGCGGGTACTGCGGGATGGGGATCATCACGCCTGCAACCGATCCGGCGATTTCGTCATTGGAGCAACCGTGGCGAACAACACCTGCGCAGCGGCCGATACGTGGCTGACATCACTAGAGAGTGCAGTGCCCTAACGGGTTGTATCTCTCCCCGCAGCCGATCCTTAAAATATCAAGGATTGTTCTTTATACAAATTATAAAACTGCACCGCGAACGGCTCCGGACAATATGGAATTCAAGAACAAAGTACTTTAGTATATATTTTGTAATTACATTAAAGCACGTCAGATTTTGGATTCAACAAACGTTGAAATTGCTGTAACACTATTATTGATGTAGGGATCAAAACATTATCTATTGTTTTTTTTTTATCTATTAGTCTGTTAATTAATCGTTCAAAAATCTAGACAGATTACACTAGCTAGGCGTACATTTATTTTGTAATGAAATGTTTCAACACCTAGAGGACACCTTTTATCACGTGATTTGTTTAAATAAGACAATACTGAACAACAGAAGGAATAGATAGAAACTTTATTTGACAAATCTGTTAACAAGTTGATAAAACGTCGACTGCATCTATGGTAATAAGTGAATGTTTCCTGATAGGTACTCGATACGAACACCGGGCACCACTTCTGTCACCAAATATAAACACAAATAAGCCAGCGGACAGCACCTCGCCGCCCGCTGACGTCGCCGGCCCAAACTACTAAAATATGTATTAGTTATATAACGTTTGTTTGAAACATACGAAATATACTAGTTCTGACCGGATATTTCTCAGGCAAAAGGCAATATTCAAGTACAGTCGAAGATGTATTCCTTATAAACAACAATTCTTTCGTGAGTATTTGTAACGAAGAGGGTTACTGTTCTCAAAGAACCTAATTGACAATCACAATATAACGACAATGTGACACTACAGCGTGATGTGGGCTCACAACAGTAATTAATGTTACGTCATCCCCGCACTCGTACATCATGCTCGGAGTCTCATAGAGCGTATCCGGTTTCATCAATTATAATTAAATGGGATCGATGAGACACAACGTAATTTACTCAAATAGGACAGAACAAGGATGTGCGTGCACCCTGCGCACCCAGCGCACCCTGGACCGGCTTCACTATCGATCAACTATCACAACGTGATAATATAATCACACTTGGACTAATTAATTACACATGGTTTGATTGTAGGGACGCGCCCGGCCATGTTAATAACACGAGCGTTCGCCCTCTTGTGGGAAGGAGCACGGGATGCGGCTGTGTCGGTACGGGCCGGAGACGTCATAATTATTACATTGGTGACATAGCACATGCTACGTGACGTAACATTACGTGTAACCTTCACCTGTGGTTTACGGATTAGACGTAGGGATATCGACCGGGCGGCGCAGGAGGCCGCTCGCATGGCGGGCCCCGTTACGTAAACGTAAATCAATACTTCGGGAGGCGATCGAACCAGAATAGAGGTAATTAATTGTGGGCAGTGTTCGGTCGGTTTGAAAATGTCGGATGCAACAACGAATTCTGGTAACCAGTGCAACCAGACATTGATCGGTTGCGAGGTGTAAATAGCTAATACATCTACCATTTGAACTGAATGTTTTTTTCAAATTGCACATGTAACATTCTCCAATCCAACGTGGTCGTCGGCAAAGTGAATTGTGTAGACGTTGCACGTCACCGACCACAACGTGGGCGCAGAATCGATCCTACTTCGACCGACTCGACCGTTTTATTAGGTTACGTAACAATCGACCGGCGCCAGTGTGCGGTTTGCACACAGAACCGCCGCGCCGCACCTCACTCAACCACCGATCCATATTTTGATGAACACAGCTAAGAGATTTTATCACTTTATTATCATACCAACGTGAATAATCATAAACAAACAACACATAATACTTCATAAACAAGCAACACATAATACATCTTAAACAAGCAACAGCTGTGTATTTTGCATATTGATAAGTGTGATTGTAAATAGCTACACATCATTACAAAATACGAAGGAATCATTTCTCAGCGGCACAGTCTTAATTCGGTCAGCAAGACGTAATCACCCACACGACGTGATCACGCTCTCGATGGAAGCAAAACGTCACAGCGTTACATCACGGCAGAACGCGCACTGTAAGGTTCATACATCGATGTTCATTACTTATTGTTTGTGGCTGTCGTTGAAGATCATCGTATATACGAGCACTGCGGGTACAGTACACGCGTCCATCTCCTATTGCAAACGACTAACAAACTTGTGTACGCCGACTCTAATTAACAGTTAGCTAATGTTTGCCAAATTTTATTAAAATAACTACACATTTTTGACGCCACAATGCGTGCCATACGTCCGAAGCAAACGTTGTGGGTATCAAATGCTGCAGTTCTATTTAAAGTAAGAATCATGACACTTCGAATGAGAATCTCACACATTCACTAAAATATAAATGCAAAGAGTGAGCTCATCTCTTACGCTGCAACGTACGTGTAGTGCTCGTGTACAAGTACTGACCGGACTTTTTGCCACCGAGGTCGTTGCAGAAGAGCTGCAGGCAGTTCTTGATCGCGTTGGAGGCGCCGGCGGAGAGGCACACGTTGTTCCAATCGGCGGGGTGGCCGTCGCGCCGCTCGATGTACTCGGCCACGTGCCGCCGGATCAGCTCGATGCCGTGAGACGCCGAGTACGCGCCCATCGACTTGCCGCTGGCAGACGATCCATTCGTGTTACGCGATGCCATCGAATCGACTCAATTATATCACTTATATTACCTTAATTAAAACATACAGTAACGAAAAATATCGAAAACGAAGAGGTAAAAATAGATTTTCAGTAATTTATATTAAATTTTAGGCTACGTCAATATTTGTATTGCAACATAAACATTTTACACAGTTTGAAACGAACATAACTAAGCCCGTACCATTCCAAGCGATAACCCACATACCGAGCGTGAACCGAGCGAGCGAATCATAATATAATTATACGTACTCTCTGAAATCAGTAGACGTGTCGAATCCAATAAACTATTAGTTTATTTTCCGCTATTGCCGCTAGATGTCTCGCACATCCCGAGAACGCCACCTATCGCCCGGTCTGAGAACTAATTTAACGAGCTACCCTCATGTCGACACAACACTGTACGATGTTTGGATGATTTGTAACAAATAATCAGCACGCGTCCCCCTTAGCACGAGGATGGAAGCCGCCATTCCATAAAGCATTACCACACCCAAAACTTCAGATGAAACATGAACCACAAAACTCCCATACCACCCAACCACCATAAACAGCCTTTCTACATTCCAAGACATACAACGACTGCGTTACGTTTTAAAACATAATATTCAAAACCCCCATTTGATTTAACGTGCACTGTATATCGCTCCTGGCATAATCAGAGCGGTGAAAGCGGAGTGTCGTGTCAAAGTTCTACAAATATTCAATACAATAACAAATATCAGTTCACAGTAAATTAATGTTCTCAAGCAAAGTCATATAATAATGACGCAAAGCATACAATATTTACCTGATAGCGAGCTACGAACTAATTGTTCGGCGCTATGAAAGTCTGATCAGGCACCGAGTTGCCCGGGTGTCAATTTGTAGCTGCCTTAGTTATAATATAGGAGTATGTACATTCCTTACGTCTTTCTCCACCCTTGATGGTTCGTTAACCTACAACCTGATTTACTGAAGTTCAATCAAAAATTAGTGTATAATTTTAGTAAGCCGGCTCAGCGTTGCAGACAGGTGCTCATCAAATTGACTCTCAGTACCGGCTACAGGTAGCGCCTTGTCCCTTAACACTTTCGATAAAGCGGGTCATTCACTCGTCGGTGGCACACGACCACACGGTCGGCAACGACCGACACGTGTCGTTGAACATGTCTTGAAATGCAAATAATAAAATAAAAGATACGGCCGTGTGCGATATATTGTTTCCCAGAACTTTAGTCCAAAGTAAATATTATTTTCAGCAACGAGTGGATCTAGACTGAAGCGATTTACAAATCGGACAGTGAATAACCCGCCTTAAACGACAGCAGCAACAGAAATTAAGAAAAATATTAGAATATCTTTACAATAAAAAACAACCCATTACACAAATAAGGATTAAGAGCAAACAGGTGAGATGACGATGATCTTGTTGGGCTAAGGTCACCCCTTACGTAGATAGACACTTCTCTCGCCTTTGAAAATACACATTTGAACAACTTCCAAGTCTGGATGTTCATAAGTGGCTATTAATAAAGCTGCAGTAAGCAAATAAGCGTCAATTTCGAACCGCACTGCTCAAACGGAATACAGGCTTTCAGGTCAGGTTCATCAGCGGTCAGTACAACTCAAATCTACATATAATCAAATTTGTAAGCATGTACATTTTAAGCCGCCGACATATTTTGTGATCGAGTTCAGAAGCCGCTTAGGACTGTACAGATTTCTCCTCATATTCTTCGCTGAACTCCCTAAATCCTGGATGGTTTCATGTGGCTTAAATGTATATATATGTATGCTTAATAAATGTGGCTTAATTACAAGTGGTACACACAAGTATACGTCGCCATCTTCGATGTCGCTAATATCCAGGCGTCAGTAAACACTTAATTTAACCATAATAGGAACCGTATTAATTGGTGAAGCAAAAAGCCGTATCGGTGATGTTTAAAATATCTTCCTGTCATTACCCGCAGGCGTCCAGGAGTTCCCTCGCCCTCTGTTTAACGTCCTGCGGGTACCCTCCTTTTTCTATCAGCTCCGGTAACGTCACACACGCCAGCACCTAAAACAAATTGCACGGTAATGATTTTTTTTACCAGCCTTGCCAGCTACCACCCTCCTTCTGGAACCGACCAACAGGACACCGTATATCGGTGTCGAAGGAGCCAGTAATACACGGATCCCCGCTACTGTTTCGTCGATAACGCTTCGGTAATACATATTCGGTGTTACGATGACATGAATGGTTATGTCCACCAGCTCACCCTTATGCAGTACATAGTAGCAATAATTATGTATTCATACATATAACTGCAAACTGTACGTTAAAAATTTGTATCGTACTTGCGGATTGATACAAAGTAAATTAGTACTAATTTAATAATAATGAACTTCCGCAAAGTAACGCCTGATACTATCAACTACGTAAAAAATATACGCAATTCACACTTTATTCAGTTTAAATGATAATAATTATATTTTCCTTGATACATCTGTAAGCCGCGTGCCGCGTGCCTCGTGTTGAGCAACACTACTTAGAACACATCGATCTTCTGTTTTAACATTATAAGCACCGACTGTGCGCGGTATATACATCCATAAATTCCTATTCATTCATAATTCACGCTTGCTAAACGCGTGGAATAACTGCGCGCATTTTTGCCAAATTATAATATTTGGTGTTTAAAGTTATTTACTACCTAAACAAATGTTTAATATTGGTCGTACCGAATATGCTAAAACAAAAGCGAGATGCTATTGAGAAACTTGCATGGTTGTAATAATGCTCTCAATTCAAAGACAAAAGACGTTCAAGTCACGAAAGTCATAACGTTTGTTATAGTCATGACGGCGGTGGGATTGGTCAGATGTCGACGCCGTCATTGCTGACCAATACTGTTTCAGACGAAACGACGCAACCGCAGCCAGAGACATCGGCTCCACCGCCGTCGCTGTCCCAGCTGTCACAGCTCCCCGAGGCACTGAGGCTCCCGGACGGGCAACCACCCTGAAGAGAAAGCCACTTGTTATTGGCCAATACAGATTGGCCGACCGACTGCGGCATATTATTAACGGCGTCAATAGTGAAATGCGAAAAGAATTAGGGAAAAGCACTTGAAACTAGTCAACTGCCGGCGAATCCGTCCACCGATCCCTAACCAGGGTCAACGTGATAAAGGCATGGAAAACAACTCGGTACCGCCATAGATTGCTTCAGTGAAATCGTTTCAAGCCGGAATGTATCTCAGAAAAATCAAAACTCGACACACTCGATAAAAATAATTTAAGAATACGATAAGACTTACATGTGACATCGTGCATTCTAAGTCCTTAGGCAATCAATACTAAGCTAGCTCCCGTTAACAATGCTTAAGGAATGCTTAGCTGAAACTCTTAAGACCACTAAAACAGCCTCAAAATCTGTTGCCGATATTAATGGATTCCACGAGTAAAACAAAACAAAGTCGATCCAACCACAGCCGTCCTCCACTTCAAACAATTTCTTAGTGTTCCAGGTTTAAACGAGGTTTCCTTCAACCGACTATTTATGAAGTTCATCGGTTTTGTTCACTGTCCATTAATTTCCAGCGCGATGTTGATAAAATCATAAAATCATTACATTCTAATGCGGTTGGGACGGGGGCAGATGGCTTTTTGTCTCGATATGATACATCCCCTATACCAACAGGTTTGCGGAGAACGGGCAGAAAACGTTGGTCAAGCCTGTACTCTGAAGAGATGACCTCGTTTTTGCGGTAATTGTATGAAGAATATTAATTCAACGGTAAAATTGCTCGAAACCTTAGGCTTTATTGTTAACTATGAACTTTAAACCATTGATGAGATGTACTTGTTCCGGTGGTATACTCGATTCAAAAAAATCTTAATGATTGTACCTGATATTTAAACAGACCGTTTTATTAAAGTAATTATGCTACTCATCAAATTGAAGTGATGCAAAATTAGACGCTATGATGAAGTTATCGCTTTATTTATTTTGGCTTACCCTGCGTAGAGAATTACAATTAGAAATTTGTAATTTTTTAATTTAAGAGAACACGACGATTAATGATTAAAATAATTATTTAAGTATCGCCCAGTATTTACATGAGGATCTGAAATGTTGGTTACGAGGCTTAGAAAACTTGAGAAATGTATCAAATATGGTACATATTCACTTCAAATATTTTCTACCACCCTAACTTCGAGGTGGGGCGTAGCGTATGGCATAGAGACGGCGAATGATCGGTAGTCACCAATGGAACAGTCATAGCACATTTATTATCTGGAACTTTTAGCGCAAAACAAATATGGCTGCCACGCACTTGTAGTGTGCCCTCTGTATAATGTAATTTGTAGAAGTTTTATTCTTTGATCTTATTACTGTTTGACATAAATTCGTGTTTACATTGCACTGCGATTGATAATTAAACACAGTATCAACTATTACTACAACCTGACCGCACAACCTTGCGCAGTTATACACGTACACAGACAATTGTAACGCTATAGCAATTTCCACACCTGACTAGGTCGGTAAAAAATATTTACAGTGGTGTGAATATCGAAATATTTTTGTATACGCATATTACATATAACGATCAGACAATAGAATAGCAGACAAAGAAACAAGGCGAATCCACCCAGGTATATGTAACGGTCGTTGACAAACGGTTTATTTTCTTATATAGTTAAAAAGTTAGGAGGCAGGTCTCTTACTTATATTATTTGCTAGACGGCTCCACAGAAAACGCATTAAATACATATTATGTTGCTTGGCACCGAGATCCATACGCCGTAGCGATAAACGTGTTCACAATTAGTTAGTTGGTTAACAATTATTTTAACAAACTTTACAAAAAATAATAAACAATGTAATAAACAATAAGTAAGGCCTCCATTAAACAGTTTACAAATTTCAATGTTAATAACCATTAAAGCGGATAATCAAAATAAATATCTTCCCAACTCTAGCGACACAACATTCAAGGAAGCCATCGTGTCCTGGCTGCAGGTGTTTTGTGATGTGGTTATAATTAAACGTCAGATTTGATTAAAAACAGGTTGTTAACAGGCGCCGATGCCGCTTAAACAAACTAATTCTCGGAACTGAATATTAGAACCCAACACCTCAATGCCGGCATCGAGGGTTACCGGCCTGCGTTTTTGTTCGTGTCACATCGGTGTAAGAGTATCAAACGAAATACAGACCTGCCTGATGAACGTGATCGGCACTTGGCCCATGGCGTGCGCATCGCCGATGTTCGCTCTGATCACCTTCTTGAAAGGCTTCTGGGCCCCCTGAAACAAATACACATTATCATAACGTTTTACTACGTTACTCTCGCATGCTAAACTACTTCAAGACGGGTACAGTTTCCTTACAAAATCATTCAGACATATTCATGAAAACGGGAGTGTGTCAGTTAAACAGAAGAACGGACCGCGGTACCGTGGGGTACGTTTACGAGACTTGCGTCTTTTTTTAGTTCAACAAAATTTCCACTTCAACTCTCAAGACACAAGTACTTACATCTAGCGCAATGGCAATTTCATTAGCAAATTAATATGTAAAAAGCGGTGTCAATCGCCGACATTAACTAGTGGTGTGTACCTGACCTGGATGACATGTGGAATGACTGGTAGGCATCAGGTATACCTTTGCAATAATATTATTTACATGTATATCTTTATTAACGCAGTCACTCCGCAAAACATTACAAGGATAGAATAGGGTTGACATTCGCAAATGTATCTATAAAGTACGAAAGGTGGAAGGATCATTGTACATTGAACAATCCCTCGTTCAGCCAAAGGATCTTGTGACTCACTAACGACGGCGGTGAGACAGCAACACTACTGATGTATCGTTCTCTCTCTCAACCCACAGTAATCGATTACAATAATAAAGTAATTCTATGTAAGGTTGGATGTAGATGCCGCCTCTTTTTTCTTTATTATTGAAAATTGTTTAAGGACCAGTACACAACAATGAAACCAGGTCGTCTCCTCCCGTATCACCGCACGGCTATCGCAAAAGTATTACGTTACGATATCATGTTCCTATTGCTAGGGGCACGAGCGCGGCTGGACGCTAGACTATACAAAACGCAGACGCCGGAGGGCGGCCGCGTCGCACGTCGCTCGTGTAATAAAAGAGACCGATTATCAAATCTAATCGGTGCGATATGAATCGGTCGTCTTATCAAACGTTAGCCACCCGATTGGCAGAACGAATGTTATGAAACACAACCGCTTCTGTTTCGTAACGATGTTACCGGAATTACATCAAGTATATGGTTGTCAAGTTACAGGTTTAGATAGTAGTAACTTATTTAGTTCTGGTGAATGGCAAATGAATTAAACTCGACATCGCTATTCAAGATCGCCCTAAAGTCAAAACGAACTCATAACCAAATGGTTCGTACTACAGGAGTAGCAAGGACTCGCGCATCCTGTATTAAGATAAGAATCCATCGGCTCCTGTCGTCTCCTCGTTGGTTACTTTATACTATCAAATGTATGCCAGCGAAAGCTTTATAAAAATTATATCGTATGCGATAGAACTTTAACTATCATTTTAGGCATCATGATCAAAAGTTTGCAAGGAAATTGAAAATATTGGTCAAGTCCGAATCGAATTTAGGACAGTAAATGTGTCCCGATATATTTTCCTTCTCCTGTTCCTTTAAAAACTTATAATTTTTTTATGTCGCAAAACAAATCGTCTATGATAGAAAATATTTATTAACGGTATTACATTAATATGCAACGGCAACATGCGACGGCCGCGGTGCATGCAGTTCTACACAGGTGCAGAGTAATAATAACACGACACTGCTCAAACTGACTGGAGCCAATTCGATAACTGGAGCTGGCGTAATATTATCTAGAACAGCTCTAGAACATAACATCCTAACAATAGTTCTAACGTAGATTAAACTGAGAAACATTTTTTTATTAACATTAATAGGAGGTGGCGACCTGTACTTAACGACATCACCTGAAAACGATTGCTGAGGATGTTCAGTAGCTCATGCATCTGTCAAGGCGTTTTGCGCGGGCGAAGATCGAAAGTGGGAGCGAATCAGCGAACCACTCCTGGGTCGGTGTTGTAAATGCAGGGGCGGCTTAACCTATAGTGCAGGGTGTGCAATGCACACGGGCGCCGCGGCGCTCCCTGAGACAGCTAAGAGCGTTGTCTTGGACCATCATGGTACAACAATGATATGACAGAAGCGGCCAGCCAGCGCGGTGGCGGCGCTTAGTTTTGCAACAGAGATGTGCTACAGGCATAAAAACAATGAGTGTTATTCTCCCGTCATAAGAAGAAAGGCCGTAACTAATACCATCCTGTAAGGTATACCTACTTGTAAAATAGCTTGTTGGAATATGAAAAAACTTTCTTGTTACGACGGTAAAGTTAATAGTTATAGCCGCTAGGGTTAGGCCTAGGAGGCGCCAGGGTTTCATTGCACACGGGCGCTACACGAGCTAGAGCCGTCCCCCTGTGTAAATGCACCGGTGTTGCGCAAGTAGGTACATGATTAGTATTATAGTAGCTTTACTTTCCGATTGCTATATATCTTTTGTACTCTAAAGTGATTTTACAAACACAATTTTTTGATAATTGTATGACAAACACAGCAGTAACACATTGAACAAGCGTCCATCTGTAACACCTTGGTGCGTTCTCATATTAAACAGCCGGCATCGTATGAGTGAATAGCGTCAGAGATGATAGTGTACGACATTTGTCGGCAGACGGCAGCGCCACCCGAGGCTCTGAACTGTTACGATATCGACCGGGAAATACTGCAGCACGGTATCACTGAATCACTGAACGTTCACACGAGGACGCACTCACAACTAACTGACCCGACCAGATCCGTTTTGCCGTTAGAGGTCACTCACTGCTCGCAGTACAACCAGTGTCCAATTGTAGTGTATTGAGTATCTATAGTTGTATTTAGATATAAGATTCATTAGACGATATGTAAAGTGGTCATCAATAAACTGTACTAGTATTACACGAGTCTTCGGCAGTTTCGCTGATCTCCGCTGCAACCACAAGTATACGATTATGAACAGGCGCAATACATAAAAACGAAATATGTACAAAAAGTTGCTGCCCTATTCACTCGGTCATATGTTCACGACGCGTATAATCTTAATATATATCTATCATCTTCTTTACTTATGATAAAATTCTAACCGATCGCTTTCTGTACTTGAAGGATATATAAAACAAAACAATTGTTAGAATTTGTGTCCGTTTGACTTTTCGTTGGAACGGCTTAACCGATTTCGTTATAGTTTTCACAAATATAATTGCAGTAAGCATCACTTAATATTTAAAGTTCGTTTCACTGGAATCCATCCATAAATAAAAAATAAATATAAATAAATAAATAAAAAATTAGAAAGCAGCCCAGGTACTATTTCTAAGCGTAAACGTAGTTTTTCTGAAGCGAAGTTGGGGAAACTTGCTAGTTATTCAATACATGTTATTCTAGGTAAGTTATAACTAGAAGTCGTTGTATTATAATACAATTATTTTTAATGCTACGTTAAAACACTCGGAGCCCGAGGTCTCGAGTCGATAGTAAATGACGAAATTAAGTGACAGCGAGCTCGGTCAGTAATTGAATGGGTGACCGCTAGTGACCAAACTTCTTAAGCGCTTCCGTGCTTCGGATGGCTCATCTAAGTGACAGCGAGCTCGGTCAGTAATTGAATGGGTGACCGCTAGTGACCAAACTTCTTAAGCGCTTCCGTGCTTCGGATGGCTCATCTAAGTGACAGCGAGCTCGGTCAGTAGTTCAACTACTGACCGCTAGTGACCAAACTTCTTAAGCGCTTCCGTGCTTCGGATGGCTCATCAAGCAACCAGTGCCGGTTATCGTACGATAACACTGTTTAGACTACGTCGCAGCCTTGCTCTTGCCTCAAGAGAATCATATTTTTTGTTTCAATGAATACATAATTCGAACTAAAATTGATACATAATGCGTACAGGTTTAAGACGTTACATCTTCCGAGAGCACCACGGAAACTCATTACATTAGATCGTGACATAGTGTATGGATTAATGTGTAAACCGGTGCCGCGCTATCGCCGTTCAGATTGCAGTAATCAAGATTATTCCAACGCGATAACGAGCCATGCTGATGTTAACACTGCCTCCGCTACCATATTTTAATTCATTTCATTTTGGTAGCCTGAAGGGCATGTGACGCTTTTGGACACAAGTAAGTGTTACGACAATTATGACCAAAACCTAATTAATTTGTCATTATTAAAAATTAGAATACATTAAACGAATCTTTGCTTGTAACCGCCAACTATAACAGTGTGCGTTTGACCTTCATACTTAAAACGTTAAGTGTAGGTTTTATTACACAACAGGACCTTTTTATCACTAATTACAAGTCAAAGTTCGTCTGCAATCCCACCTGATGGTAAATGGCGATGTAACATTATGTGTTAGTTACCACAGTTAATCTTGTTTGATCATGGATAGTAAATTGCTTTGAGAGAAATAAAACAATTTACCTCGCAGCTTAGTACCAGATTGAAGTCGATAAATCTGATTGTGTTATCAAATTATCATAATTATTTATTTGTTTATCTTTACATATGTAGCTGCACTGTAAATTAGCTGAGTAGTTATAACTGTGGTAGTGATAATTGTACACCTACCGTGGAAAATTCTACAGGTTATGTTAAAAAACAATGGTCATATTGCATTCTTGTGTTAAGCAGTAAAACTGAAATACTCACCTTCCCACTCCACCATCCGCAGGTGCTGAATATGGTATGAATAGTTACTTTCTTTATTGATTTACTTACTTTTACATACACACATATTTATCAACTAGCCAGCCGCCCTCGCTTCGCTCCAAAAACTACGGCTTACACACCTGCATTGTTTAAGATTCACTTGTAACTTTTTTATTTATGGACCGACCTGGTAGTCAAAACGAACTGTCGATATCAAGTGATTACACTACTCACTGCAGTACACTAGTGAGAACCAAAATGATATCAGTTAAACCCTTTCCAAGATTAGCCGTGGGACCTCTTGCCAAAGCCTCATCCTTTGTTTAGTATGGTGCACCATGAAGCAGTGGAAGTCAGATTCAACTATGGATGGAGCTCTTACACTCCAAAATACTGTATTTCCATACGAAACATTTATATTTATAAGATAAATTAAAAAAATGACATGTCCTTCATGTTAAAAGTTTCCTTTTAAAAAGGTTAAAAAGCAAGTGGACAAGACTAAACGAAATAGTCAACAAAAGAGCAGACGAGCCACCTCATGGTAAGTGGTCAT
>DWPT01001274.1:0-19263 GCA_018251895.1 Agathymus mariae mariae
AGGAGTTTCTTTCGCCGTTTCTTCTCCTCGATGTTAAAGCACCTTTCCGAAACGGTAGTAGAAGCAAAAAATTACGTACATACGTGTATTTACAGAATACCTACATGATTAAATGATTTTGAATTTGAATTATTATTGTACGACTGTGTACAAATGTGTCCGAGGGAGAATGGCGAGGTGTTGCCTGCATTCAGAATATGTAGGAATTATTGCTTTTCAAAATGTATATTTTTACAGTATTTTACCTAAGTAAGCGATTGATGAGGAAATATATAAAATTAAAAATTGTCAATTGAACCAAAAATACATCTGCGGCTATTTTTATTGATTTACTGACACTGTAGATTATGCCATTGTATTATATTGGGGATGGGATTTATTGCACAGGTAAAGTCATCGATAGTTTTAGTGGGTTGCATATCAGGAGCATCAATATTGAGTGTTGTACGCACTTACAACTTTTCAAATTATGTGCATATTATAAATTAATTAACGCTGGCTTCGTTGAACCCTTTCCTGGGTGGCTCTTCGTAATGATCTTCATGTTTAAAGTCCGCCAATGCGCTCTGAGCAAATGTGATATGCTTCAGCACTATGTGAGGTACATTGTAGTAGAAGACTTTAAGTCAGCTGCAAGACATTCATAGCTCATGAAACGAAGCAGTAGTTTTATGTGCCCACATATCTGCTATTGCAATAAAGATAGTTGGCATAATTATATTAAATCACGTTACTGATAGGAGTAATTTTAAAAGTTTCAGCTTAAGTTAAGGGGAATATATGGAAAAATTTCCACTCTGTCCTCGTGTTTAAAAAATCTTCCCCTGATGTCATCTCTGTCGCTGTAGTCTCAGAAACAGGTATGGACGGTTCGAGACCCGTGCAAATCTCTAAATGTCATTTCGCAAATGCATTTACTGCCAAATTTATGGACCAGCACGTCTGGGGGCGTTGAACTGAACGCAGTTCGAAGAATTTTTATTTACTTAATGGGTTTACTTACCCCAAGCGCCAGCTACTCTGTTTCTGTGTAATCTGATATGTCGCTATGATCTTATCAGTAGGATAGTTAGTGGTTTGGTCTTTTTACAGATTTGAACAGGAGATCTTTTATATATTTTGTATTATAATTAAATAAAATCTATGACAAATTTTTATACATTTATATGGAGCTCTCTGCCATGTTAGAAGCATTAAAAACGGACTACTTACACGTTTTTACGATAAAAAAATATATATTAAGGGTACGCGCGCGTATTTAATTAAAACAATACAATTTTAAAAAATACATGCATTCAAAGAAATTAACTGAGCACAACGATCAAATGTATGATTTCCCCATATTACTGGATTTCCCCAGTAATATGGGGAAATCATACATTTGATCCCAATTCCCGCTTGCAAGTTAGTGACTTTTTCTACAACTCACTTTGTATATATATTTATTTTTATATTTTTTATTTTACTAGAAAACAATACATACAGAAACAATTCAAAACACTGAGACGTAAATAAAGATATAAAGTTATATGGATAGAGAAGAGTGGTGTGTTGCCTGGTCATTCTCTTATCTGCCACATCAAAATCACAATTAATTTCGTAGTGAAACCATCGAATCGCATTAGAACCACTTTTCAACTTCAACTCCTGATTGATTCAATCTGATTGGTCTGATTGGACTGATTTTGATCTTAGCGATTCGAGAGCTATGTTGGACTTAACAACAGATCACGTGCAAATTTCTTTTCCTGTAATTCTTGGCTTAAAAGAATACAAATGTGTCTAATGTTTCGGTGTTCGAATGGGTGGCGATGACAATTGGAATGAAGAGGTTCAGCTCGATTGCTTTGATGTTTTTTCGTTATAAATTCTACACTCAGTGTTATCCAGTTGTGTGTCGGTGTGCCCTATAAGTAAGGAATTCAGTAGGCGTTATTATTCAAATACAATTCAATTGTATCTCGCCGCACTATTTCACATCGTGTCGTGTGTCTCTCACTCCGGACACTTGCGTTGCTGACTGTAATAGTGATTTATGTACCGCATTCCATTAATAGATTATTATCGTAAAATGTTGTTCAGCCCAACAATAATATATACGAACTACTAATTCGTAATTATGATTAAAGCAATGGAACACGGATTTAGCTATCAGATCAAAATGGTGTGTTCCACGAATCTCTTTGGAACGTTTGAATGTGTTGTTCGGAACCTTGGTTTGAAATTGTTTTGACATATAAATAGCGTAGGCCACGCTTCGATATTAGTTCTTAGTGTGAGTTGTCCATCGTGACAAACATTACACCCACGTACACTCAGAGTACAACCCTCAGTCGACCCTGTAGGATTTAGGAAAAAAACAATAGAAAATCTTTATTCTCGTATCATGTTTTCGCTCAACTTTAGTGGATGTAGATTAATCTGAACAGAAAAGAAATATCAATATTTGTACAAGGATAACATAGTGTAGCCGAAAGATTTGATCGGCGAACAAAAGTTAACTCCGCTGTAGCCAGTGTTTGGTTCTGCTTAATTTAGTACATTCTTCCTCTTCGTGGAAAAAGTAATTAATTACTAAATCTTCTGCTCTAATACTAAAGTATCTTTGGTGCATATTAACTTATTTACTTAGTATAATTACTCAGTGCGGGAGTGTGTGTGTGCGAGAGTAGTTTGTAACTTTTTAGTAGGTTCAATGTGATCACTTAGAGAGGAATTATGAATTTTGTTTGCACTGTTATATTTCGCCAAAACGGGTAACTAAGTTAGAACAGACTTATGAGTAAATAAATAGAGGTTGAGATAAAAAACAGGTACTACATCCGCGACGTTTTCGAGTTAAAACAGATATAAAATGTTTATGAGAATTGTCTTACCACTGTCGAGTAACGAGAAAATATATGTATATGTATATATATGTATATAATTCTAGTAGTAACTATCCCTAGCTTCGCTTTTGAAAACAGGATCCTTCATTCCCAAATAGTAACTCAATATAAACACAAATAGTTAGTTTTACTTGGTGATTTATACTTTTAAATGTTTTTACACCGTAATTCCAAATGGATGTGAATTTATGCAGTATTTTTTTAGATTATCGTATTCAGATAGACAAATAGAGATATTGTTTTATATTGTGCCTGTGTAGTCAACGCCAAAGAAACTTATACTCTGACATTTTAACTACTCCTTAATCTATCACAGTGTAGATTTCTTTTTCTGTTCGGTGTTTCGGTTTTTGACCAGTTTATTTGTCTATGATTTATGTGTGTCTATTAGAAATATACTTTGATAGCTACCCATTCAGAAAAAAAGAGTTTATTGATCTACACTCTCATCATGTTTGTCAGGATACGACTTATGACATTTTGGCAAATGTCAGAAGAATTCGTTTAATGTACCTCGTTAAAAGCAATATTCATATTCGTATGCTCCATTAGATTGTCGGGACGTCAAACGTGGCAAGATTCGAGGCAAATCTAGATGCGGTAAGCGTGCTAATTCTGTTGAACAAGCAATATTTTTTTTATCCATTATTTGTGGGCAAACTTTTAATATTCTTCCATTTAGAGTTTGCGAGATAATATTAAAATATTGCTTAGACGGATCAAAACATATCGTTTAAATTTTTTTACTATTTAGTTTTACTATAAGAGCATAACAATACGAACAATACATTTCGTTTTTCGTCAAACCAAGTGATACTGGTGATGTTGCGAATATCCACATACGGCGGTCATCACTTGCCATCAGAAAACGTGCTTGCTCGTTTGCCTATCTGATACATAGAAAAATATTCTTTCGCATATACGTACAGGTGAATTAGGCGGGCGCTTAAGATTGGATCTCAAATAACTTCAGTGGGAGGCTAAATTTAAAAACTTATATGTAATAACTGTGTGATTTTTTAAGTATATGATAGTGCGTATCAGGAGCTACAACGTACTGCGAGCGCATATTTTATGTAAATAAAGTATCTTCGCCGTCTGTGCGACGACACGACAACACTTTGAGTGCCGCTGGTGATTTAATTAACACATTTATACAGTGACTACCGTCTACCGCCCGCCGAGCGACGGCCGCTCCCACGGAGGCCATTCGTTGATCAAGTAAAGTCGGCTTCGCTATACTAAATTAACTTGAAAATTATTAACGCTGCCTGTGTATTTAATGCTCACGATATTTCTAAAATCAGTTTTTAAGTTTTCGAGCGCTGCCCTTCATGGAACGTATGCTTAAGTTTAAAACATAGTTATGCGAGTTGTATTTGGACGCCATCTTGGATTCCCCTTTAAGAATGATTTTTTAAATTCGTTTTTACTTAATAACTAAACGAATATCGATTTGTTATTTGTATGTATGCAACTATGTAATATTAACAAAGATAAACGGCAGTTTAATGTAACAGTATATTATTTAACATATTAGTAATCATTTTTTACAACAGATATAGAGAAAAAACAATTCAAACTATTTGAGAACGTCCTCCATGTTTGAAGTCGGCTAAAAAGTACACATTTTCCTTTTTTTTCCACCTCGTTTAACAGAAACTTCTTGTGATCATAATTACCACCGATAAATTGTTTACCTGTCTGTACTGCAGCTTATAATATCAGCTGTTACGTGTCATTGGGTGCTGGCTATAGCTGGGTACTGGTGGGCGGAATGCTGCACCCACGCGCGCTTTGTTCACGTCATCGGGTGCAAACTGGCGGATGACCCTGTTATCTGATTATGATGTAGTTTTTGCCATTCAACAACATGTGCGTGCTGCAGAATTCGTAAGAGTAATTTTAATTTTAATTTCATGGAAAATTGGCAAACAAGGTGACCGTATAAGGGACATATATTAGTTATGTCACACCGATATCATAATTTTAGGAGTCTCTTGAGTCCTTTGCCGTGAGTGAATTTTTTCTACTTACACATATAAGTATTTTCGATTTATGGATTAAAAATTATTAAATTCAAAAGTACACTTTCATATGATTCATATATTACTATTTAAAGTTTTTGTTTTCATGAAGTCACAACACAAATTAACAAAACAACAAATATAACGAACGATACAAAATTTGATCAACTCGTACTTGTCCAGTGAACTAAAATCCAAACGGGTTCGTATATAGAGGTATAATACTTTGGATATGCGACTGTCTCAAAGTTTATGGTTCGTCTCCTCCGCGTCACACGATGTCTCATTTTGTCAAACATACATTATTGCATCCCTAAATACTAATAATATATATATATATATAATGAAAAGTTAGTGTGGTAGATTTTTACAAGAATACTAGCGGACCCGACAGACGTTGTCCTGTACCCACGTTTTTAATTCGAAAATTTCCGGTGGAAAATTTTCATTTTCCAAAAAAACATTTTCAAATCCCCTTGAACACACACTAAAAATCTCATCAAAATTGATCCAGTCGCTTAGGAGGAAGAAGTTCAGTGACATACACACATAAGATATATGTATATAAAGATTTCGTACAAGTGGCAAGTCGCCACAAGAATATGAGTTACATGAACAACAGAATGACATTCTCACCATTCACTGTCATCGATAGAAGCTATAGGTACGTGATGGACTTTACGTATTCAGCGAAGGACGTTTAGACTTACCGATCTTTCTTTGATTACCATTACATTGACCTAACTTTAAAGTTCAAATTAAATAATTTTGTAAATACTGTAAATACACTTATGCACGTCATTATTTGCTTCTACTACCGTTTCGGAAAGGTGCTCTAACATGAGGAGAACAAACGGCGAAAGAAACTCCTTCATTGATTTATACTTTTATCATTGATGATCGACAGTTCGGTTGTGTCTTCAGCGAAAGGTTCGTGATTAGTTGTGCCGATCTTGCAACTTTTAGACACATCATTTTAAAGTGGACAATTAATTAAACCTTTTTTCAATATTTACTTGTTTTGATATTTGCTACGTATTAAGTGGCCACGTGAGATAAATACCGCTTAATGTAAAGCACTTCGGTGGTAAGGTAGTTCAATAGCGCCGTAAAAGGAAGTTGATTCTAAAATGTACACGTCCTGAATCGAAATGACCATGCATACCGGGGTTTGACAATTTAGAAGAACATCTGACGTTCGGCCCACGCGCAGCACGCAACCAACGGACTCGTGTTATGCAATCAAAATAAATAATACGCCCACTTGTGACCTTTTTTTTACGTAAACATTTATACCATCGTGTATGAAGTGCACTTGTTGCAGTCATGTAGCTTTGTACCGTAAAGCTTTAAATACAACTGCACGATGCGCCTCGGTGTTATAAATGTCTGTTGGCGTTATGTACAAAAAGTATTTGCATAAGTGTATTCCATAAACACCATTTAAGCTTTCGTATCCTACGTCTGATTTGACCAAACGTTCAATTATGTTTTTATTATGCGGATAAAATGTACATATTCAAAATGTTGTGTATTGAAAATTTACACGATCACTACTTTCAAATACTTTTCAGTCCTTAGTTCGTAATTGTGCCGAATTGGCATTTTTCCTTATATTCTTTTTTATTATTTTATTTTCTTATACTTAGACTATTTTACATATTTAATTATTTTGAATAATTTTTTGGCAGAAATTGTTTAAATACCCTCATAGTAATTTATAACTGCATGTATTATTATTATTATAAAGAAATAATGTTCCGAAAAGTCAGATAATCGATGTCCGATATATTGGATGGTGAAGGTCGCATTTAAAAAAGTAAATAATAGCCTATTCAGATACGATCATGTGCCTTTTGTTACCCTCTTAATTTTCGCTCCTATGCCCCATGTTATCATCAAAAACAATTTTTCAAAGAATATTTCCATTGACACTTCTCTATTATCTCTACAAAAGGGAAGCCACGTTGTACATGTCCTTACCGGTATCACTTTCACTACATTTTGCAGTAATTTACTACACCATTGATTACTATACAATAAATATATTTTTATTAGTCTCCGTTTGACCGACTATGGCGTTTCTTCACTTCATGTACTTTTCACCATACGGTGTTGCCACACTGCAGTTATATGATGTTTTAAAAATGTATTAAAGATTTGTTAGTTAACATTATGTAACTATTTGTAAGTTTCGTTAAACAGCAAGAACGCGGAGCATAGCGAGGGGTGGGATGTTCCTTATGATATTACGTACGTGCGTGTATGATTCTAATACAGCCCGCAGGTCAAGCCGTGCCGGTCAGTTCAGCGGCATTTATGAACAGTTCGTGTTCGGTAACATTACAGTTACCTAAATAGAAAAGTAGGTCGAAACTGATCGTTATGAAACAAAATAATTTTATAACGTTTTCATTAGTGTGGGTGCACTGAGAACATCTGACTAATCGTAACAAATTCTGACATACGCTAGAAAGTGAGTTATGTTTAATAATGTTTTAAAACGTTCTATAACTGCAGTGTGGCAGCACCGCTAGAACAAAATGCCAATTTGTAAAATAAAGTTATTTAATACTGATTGATTTTTTATCATTCGTTTTATACATTTTTTCTAATGTGATATACCTAAACTTTCTCGTGTCAGTCTATCGGTTGGTAAAAACCGTATGAAAACCCGAGCCATAGTTTTTGAGATAATTCCATTCTGACAGAGGTTGCGGAGATGGTGTCTACAGAAACACCAAAATCGCACTGTACTACTCTAAATTTGTATAGTTATATCTATATTGTTTTAAAGTCTGTGTGCTGTTGATTAATGATGTGATATGTGAACGGGTGTATTTTAAGTATATTAATATAATATAACTCCAGATATTTATTACATGAAATCAGTCTTTCACCTACTGTGCAGTCTTATATATATTAACATAACTTTTTTTTTACATACAATAAGTTAATTCGTGACAACAATCCCCACCTCATGGTAAACGGTGATGAAGTCTAAGATGTTGAACGCACTAACTTATAAAAAAGTCTATTCACTCTCCTCTTGAAGACTCCCACAAAAAAGTTAAGTAAAGATATTTAATTTAATATATTTAATTTTTAAAGTACTAGTGTACGTGTTGGTAATTAGTAATATATATTTATAATATATCCTATATAGGTAACATACTACTTGATGTATTATAATAAGTTGCTGTAAAAACAATATCATTTGAAATACTTTTAATATCATATTATATCAGGAAAAAATAGTAGGAACTTATTCTACAAAAACTACAGACCGGGTGACTGTCAACACGGAGGTCGGACATATATGTGTATTTGATTTTTACATTGTCAACAATAAGTGATATTCTGTTGGTCTTAGATCTTACTATTGAATTACTTTTAAACTGTTAACAACGTATATAGGAATAACCGCTAATACATACATTGAAATTCATTTCATACCGAGTCGTATTTATAACTTCGTGTTTCCTTGATTGTTTCGACGAATGCGCAAATCAAGACAACAGCAAAAAGTACATTTGACATACAATTTGTTACTGTCCAGTTATTACCAAGCATCCGCGTGAGCTCATGTAAGAGGGAGGCTGTGGATCACCGATACGGTGTATTTTTACAAGTAGCGGTAGGCTCATCATCATTAATACCGTGTATAATTGACTCACTGCTGGGGTCAGATTTTCTCTCACCATAGCCCTCACAATGGTCAGCGTCATAATTAAACAACGGTTAAGCGGGGATTGGTAGACCTCACACAGATGGGATCCTGTGAACTCTTAGGTGTGAAGATTTACTCATGTTATTTATAAGGTAATTCATTTATAATAGACACAAGCTTGTAACTTGAAGATACAGGACCGTTCAGGATTCGAACCCGCTACCCCGTTGTTCATTACTTGCAGTCGTTTTACATTAGGTATTTTCACATTAAAAACCAGTATGGCTCTTGACGGTTTATAAAGGTGATGACTTTTAACTCGCTGTTGACTAGGTACTATTTGAAATAAGTCTCCGAGTTATCGAGTGTTTTAAAAAGTTTTCATGATACAATTTTGATTACAGCAATACCAGGTATCTTTTGTTAAGAGCCTTACATCTGTTTATAGTTTATGGTGAATCATTACGCTCCTCTCTAGAATCTACTGGTTCTGACTGTACATTTTAAGAGACGATTGAGTTACATAGTTTTAGGTTATACGGTAAAGCCTATTCCACCCGTAAATGTTTCTTATAGAAAATTGCAAATAGTGAGAGACAAATTTAATAAACCCAATTAATTTAATTGGGTTTATGTTAAAAATCAATACTTTCGTATTGATAGTCTCCGTGTTTATTGCTCGTGTGTATTGCGAGAAAACGACCAAGGTGCTTGGTGTACTGAGGTGAAACTTTACTGTGTATAGAAATCTTGCAAAAACTACGCTTTTACTTTGAAAAGTTCGCAGCGTGAGACACTAGACAAGTTTCTTGCAAGTCAGTACTTCTTGTAGTATACGGGACTTTCTATGAATAATTAAGTTTATGTGGTTTATTGCGTAGGTGAAGTTGGATAGTAATTTGAAATCGACCTTCGATTTGATTGTTTATTTGTTAAGTGTGACTTTGTATTACTTTAAAACACACGCTATATATATCTGATAACACATTTATCTGAATCATAGCTTCTTTAAAAAACCAATTATTACTTATCAATATTTTGAACTAAATTTTGGTTTTGGCATATGGAGGTAAATATCTCAAACTGAGGAGCGACCGGATTGGTGAGGCCAGCCCTCGCAGATATATCGTGTTTTCCCTAACGCAAAGGCCCTTGATGTCATCTCGGAGGATCCTAGTACAATTTTTTTAATCCTCTTATTTTATTTTAATAACATAACAGCTTTAGGTGACAATCAATGAATTTCGAGATGAGAAAGATGACTAGGGGCTAGAGCTTCCAATGTAATTGCAACTCCAACTTCCCTTATATTCTGAATAATCATAAACGGGCTAGAGGGTACTTACGGTAGTCTTCGTATCTTTGTATCTAGCAAGATATTCCGTGTCCCCAGTACCGATCAGTGCAATGCATAAATTGAATAATAGTTTTGTTTATTTTTCCAGAACAAAAATGGCGTTACTTTGGTGCATAGTGGCTTGCACACTCGCGGCTGCTCGGGCGCAGTCCAACTACGGTTCGCAGGCCAACAACATAGAGTACCAGGGCGAAGGCCTGCCAGACCAAACTGTTTTGGATGGAAAGGTAATTAACATTCGTTCATACAAACGTCGCATTTCAAAACTATTATCTATGAAACCCGTCTTGTTGAATTGTATAAAAATTCAAATTAATTAGTGGATTGTTATCAAGAAAAGCAGTTGTAACGTATTGAATGTTAGATTATGGTCTTAAGCGTCATATTTTGAAAGAAGATCAGAGTCCTTACAGCAATTTAGTGGGCCAATGTTGCAATTTAGTGGGTCAGAACAGTCTGGACGATAAGCACGGGCTCCAGATAATACCTTATTAAATATCGTTTTGTGTGTAGAGTGACGATGTTAATACAGATAATGCTAAAATGTTCTAGTTTCCCAATCTAAATAAAATAATGTCGCATTGCTAAATTATTATTAACGACTAGGTGTATTTAACTCCTTTGCTGGTTACAATTAACGATGCCAATTTATAATAATGCACTGGGACGCCAGGAATTCGTAGACGTAGCCCGCGGCAGCAATTACTTGTATGGATTTATGCGAGGGCCGCGCCGCGCCGCGCCGCGGCAGCGGAGCCGATACTCCGATAACACTTATTTAGAGTAACGCAAATACAATAATTTTGGATCAAAGAGCTTTTAATGTGCGCGCTATCGGCCGGACGCTTTACGTCGGCGCTGTATCGAAGTGGTTCAATCCGATAACTCTCGATAGCTGTTTTAACTTTTATTTTCATTTTACTTTCCCTATCGAAAACGAATAATTGTTATATATCAGCCCGGTACATGAAAATGATTATATTAAGTTTTTGTCTAAACAGTAAACCCTAAGTGTAACAGCAAAACCCAAAGAGCGTTACAATAACACATTTTTAATATATAATTGTAATACTTTCTCATATTACGATATTTAGTAATAATCAAAAAATGACTCTATTGTACATTCCATGATTAAAATCGAATCTCAACTGTTCTGTTACATGTTTCGTCTAATCAACATTGTTATTTCGTCGGCAGGTCACAAAGCTAGACGATCTGAGTCCAGTGATCTACCTGAACCGATCGAGAGCGACACTCAACTGCGCGGCCGGATCTATGCAGGTTTGAAATTCAAAAGTTACAGTGGCACTTCTGTTATGGTTCTGTACAGCGATTGCTAAACACAAACTCGTATAGAATCAGTCGCGTCTCTCTGTTACACTCGATTTTCCCCAAATCTACTGGGTGGAAATGTGAGAATCAACTCATTACCTGCTCTCAGCATGGTCAGGTTGTTTTGCAATTGGGTCTACGTTGCTCCGTTCCGCCAGCACGGGATTGAGGTAAACATACCTATGTATATGGTACTATAAATACTGTACAGCTTAAGGTGCCTCACGAAGTATATATTTCGGATTGTATCTAACTTTCCGTATCCGTTCAACTTACTATTTTTCACAAACTCTCACTAAATATATAGTTTTCTAGCTACACGTGTACGTCATTGTAGGTGGAGTTGAAGTTCAACGAGAAATTTTATGGCATCGCTTACGCGGATTTCGACCGCCACTCTGCGTGCCAGGTGGTCGGTAAGGGCGCCACCAGCTACAAGCTGGAGCTGCCCCTGAAGGGCTGCGGGACTAAGCAGGTGAGACAAGACAACAATATAAAAAAGTAGAGACCCTGAATTTATGTTTAATGTCAATATTATTTCAGAATGAGCAGAGAATGGCGCGGTCTTCGGATAAAACACTCAAGCACAGCTAAAGAAATCGATCATAATCCAACACATTTATCGATATATATTTACTTATTCAAGTATTAACTTTTATGTTTCTATCTAGCTACACAAGATTCCTAGAGCTGCGTACGATTATAGGTAGGAAAATAGTGTGGTCTCGAAATCAGACCAGTTGATAGTGCGAATTATGCTCCATACAGGTTAACAAAAAAGGTGAATACAGATAACACTAAGGTATTCTTGCCTTATACGAATAAATACATCATACTTACCACCGATATTATTTGTTACTATTTAATTTACTTATATTTTAATGTTTCCAACAGCTATGTGTTCCTTAATACTGGTATGGCGTAGATGTTTTGTAAGGGTTATGAGCGATTCTCACAATTCAGTGTATTGGTAACTCCTAAAAAACATAAGGTCTACTTTCTCCCCAGGATCCTCTGAGGGTGTTCACCAACAACGTGGTGGTGCGCTTCCATCCCGGGCTGGAGATGGACGGTGACGAGGTAATCACCATCGTGTGCCGCTACCCGCCCCCCATCGTGTCCAAGCCAGTGTTCGACCCTTACATAGCTAAGTAAGTCACATTTTACTTTTGCACCTTCGTCAAAAATATCATCTATTACTTTATATTGTCGATCTTCAGCGCTGTTTGTATTGACTTCACATGTCAGGGTTACACATCACATAAGTCACATTGGGTTTTGGTATACCGTAGGCGTTTACCCGTTAACTTCTTATATATAATGCGTACTAAATAGCCTTGGCGATAATCCCTTTAATTCTAACAGGAAATCTGAACTCAACCATGGCCTCGGTGGGACTATTATTGGTTATTATGATCGTTATCACATAAACACAGTACACACACACATAGATAGATGGATTATATCACGTTCCGTTTCGACAACCGGAACATGATCGAAATCATAAAGGAACTGCGCCGTCTGAACGATCCATGTGCGATGTACTACGCGTGTTAATTGCGGCTTCACGCGCCGCAGCCTCCGGGGACGCAGCCTTCGTTGTACTCGGAACACTGATCAGATAAGGGAACAATGTTTTGGGCTGGTACCAATTAACGGTGGCTTCGAGGCTAGTCTACACAGTAGTGCGGTTAACGTGGCTAATTGACTTGAACTCCACATACTTCTGTATACTGACTGCAACGACTAATATTTGTATCGCTCTCGCGCTTCGAGAACATTGGAGAATAACCTTTATATGTGAAAAAAGTTTCCACACCAGATACAATATATCAGGCGTGATATGAATTTCATGTATCACCAATTTTATCCAATAAGAGTTTTTATACTGCTATGAATTAGGAATATTCATAGCAATACCTTCAAAAACGCATCTCAACGTCCATAATAATGTATCGAGGACGAGAGCGATTGTTTAAATCCAGAACGAAGCGAAGGATTCTAGAGTAGAATCCTAAGTGCAGCACACATATTGGTGTATGTCCATGCCACCCGCAACACAGGGTATAGTAGTGCGGGGGTGTGAGTGTGAAAAAAAATAAAGTACGTCGCTCCAGGCTAAATAATTTAAGCGCCGTCTGGCGCGCTCTGCTTTTCAATGAGAGATGAGCTGTGAGAAGAATATATAAGAGACGCTTTCAGTGGTGACCAATGTTTATATTTACATAACGAAGTACAAATTAAAATTGTCTTTAATATTTAGTTAAATAGTAATAAAAAAAACAAACAACAAGCTTTCCGTATCCAACGCCGCGGCGCAGGCGCGCTTTTTCATTGCCGGCGAGGACTTGATCAAAGCGAATTGCATTGTAATCTTTAAATAGTGTTCAAAATTCAGAAGTCATTTAGTCACTGTTAGAATCACCAATTTTACTCTCACTTATGGAGGAACCCTTTGCGTTTTTTCGAATAGATAGGATGAATATGTACTATTTTTTGCAGAGCCTCCATGCGAACTTATAATTGTTATTCCGCGGTAACCATCGGTCTGCATACAGAACAACGATACAATTGCGTTCTCTGATATAAGCGCGTATACATTATATCATACCTGCAGGCCCGAGGCGGGTCCGCTGCCCGCGAAGGCGCCGCTGGCGGGCACGCACATCCTCATGATCATCTGCGCCATCCTGTTCCTAACACTGCTGCTGCTGGGGCTGGGCGTCTCCTACCTGTGTCTGCGGCGCCGCGCGCTGCCCGCGCCGCGCCGACTCATCGACGACTCCTCCGCCTCCATCATCAGCAGAGAGAGCATCCAGGGTCAGTTCCTTCCGAAGTTGATTTTAAATTTATATAATTCTAAGAATTACAACTGATACGGTTACATTTCATTGACTACTTATGATTTTTGTATTTTACACAGATATTTTGAAATTTCAAGTTTTATTCGAGGGAATTTTTATATACACTTATTTGAAGTCAAACTGTGCTAACGCGATCAAGCCAGTACGATGAGTAGTCTTGGAAGAAGTACCAAGAGCCGCCCGAGGAGAATATTTGATGCCGATAGTAGTTAACATTTGACAGATATTAATGATAGATGAACCTTTACATCGTGTTCGCTGGAGTCACCTGTCATATGGCACTTAATAAGTGTAAGATACGTGTGAAATGTTAAAACCATAAGTATTCGTTATTAACTAGTTATTTCTTCGTGTCTCACTTAGACATTCGCACACAGAACACGGTAAACTGTATTAAGTACATTGCATGTACAATATGTATTTTGATCAGATGATTTTTTTAATTTGAAACTCCTGGCAGTTTCTAGCCGCTTCTTCTTCCGCGACCACTCACGGTAGGGATTTGTTGTAGCGATGGCGTAGTTTGTCCAAAAGTGTTTGTAAGTTCCAACTTCGAATAAATATAATTTCATTTCATTTCATTCAAATGTCGGAGAATGTTCTAAGCTCTTGCAGCTACGTGGTAGCAGCGGTTTGGAACGTTGTGAGCTAAACGATTTACGCTAGATTAATTGAATTCGTATATTATCGGTAACAGAAGTGAAGATCCCCCGCGCGCACCCAGTGTACCCCGCGGGGGCGGAGAGCGCCAGCGTGGCTTCCGACACCATCCCCTCCGACTACCCGTCGGAGACGCCGAGCGAGGCGGAGCACGCGCATGCCAACCAGGGCTTCATGATCGACGAGTACCATAGCGAAGGTGTGTGTGGTGTTACATCAAACGTTGTCAGTTTAAATGTTACATATTAACATAGATTATGATGTTATTAGGGATGTCTGGATTTGAAATTTTGGATCTGGATATGGATATGAGTAATATTCTAACGGTTTCGGTTACATATATGAAATTATTCCAACCATTTCAAATAATTTCAGTTACTGATATTAGATGGCTGGAAAAAAATTATAATATATTTCCAACTGTGATTTAATTGAAAGGTATTCTTTGGTTATTATAATCACAAAGATATACAATAGCATTTAAAACTAAATAATAAAAACTGTTTTAAAAGGTGAGTTATATCCTGCCTCTAACCGTAATTATACGAAACTTTTTAATCCGATTCAGTTACGGTTTCGAATATATCTTTATTTTGGATATCCGATAGTTTTGGTTATGGTTACGGATTATTATGGTGTAAATGAATATATGAATAACAAGGAAGCGTGGAAATAACAGTGTCGAAATCAGTTCCGCGCTGATCAAAACTTACTTTATTATTGTTATAAAAGATGTGCTGAGAAGTTTCTTTCACCGTTTCTTCTCGTCAATGTTAAAGCATCTTTTTAAAATGTTAATAGAAGCAAAAAAATTAGCACATAAATGTATTTACAGAATACCTAAATTATTAATTTTGAATTTATTAGTAGCGCCCTCTATGTTGAGATGCTGCGCTGAGCAAATGATACAAGTTTACTACTAACATGTTTTTTTTTTCACTGTATTTTAAAATCTATATAAATTACATTTAAATATATTTTTATGAAACCAATAATAAAAGTAGATTACATTTATAACGTACAGAAGCAATATTTAATTCGTGTAATATTGTTCCAAATTTTAATGAGATATTTTAAATTTGTCTCACACTGAGAGAAAATAGTTATTCAATCAGGACGTCTAGATGTACGTGATCGAGATGCGAGCCGTATCCAATACATATTATCCAACACATGTATGTACGATGTGGGTGCGTGCAGGTTACGGCGAGACGCAGGAGACGGTCGCGCGGGCGACGGGCGCGGCGCCGCCGGCGTTCGAGGTGCGCGTGCGCGTGCAGCGGCCCCCCGCGCCGCCCTCCCCGCAGTCGACCCTCACCGCCACCGAGGTCGACGGCGGCAGCGTCAGGTATCTACCATTCTCACTTTCACCACTTATTGTTCAAATTAAAACAACAAAGACTACAGCCAAGTATTTATTCCATTCGCCTCGATGATCTGTGTCTTTACTTTGAGGCGATCAGCGACTCGTCACTAGTCAGCATGAACGATTTCATCATTGCAACCCACTGTTCCACTGCTGGGTTCGAATCTCCTCTGAGAGCCCAAGAAATTAATATTATCGTCTGCCATTTTGGCCAAGGGCGGGTTGGGAGACTTCACATACCTTTGAGAACGTTACAGCGAACTCTCCGGTGCTCGCCAGGTTCCTCACGATGCGTTCCTTTACCGAAGCAAGTGATACTTGTTGTGGACAGATAAACCGTCTCTTTAATGTTGGGTTCAAATTTCAAATTGGTTTTTTTCTGAATTGTAAAAGAATGTCTTAAACAGGCTCATAGTCAATTGTATTTCTACGAGTATATTTGAGCGGTATGGTTCAAATTGGTTTCACCAAGCATCGTGGGACACTATCGTATGTATGGATGGTCGTCGTGTCCACAGACACATGACGATGCACTCGGAGCAGGAGCGGCAGGAGTCCGTGCGCACCGTGTCGCCGGGCGCGCTGCCGCTGCCCGCCCGCGCCGCGCACGTGCCGCCGCCCGCCCGCCCTCCGCGTCCCGCCGCGCTCTACTCTGAAGTCAGCAGGGACCGACAGGTAACACTCCGTCCGCTCAAATCTACCTGTACACCCGAACGCGAATCTGGAATCTAGTGTATTTAATTAATTATTCAATTATATTTATAGTTACAAAAACTCCGTCAAGCTTCAGTTTGACATCTATTGCTCTGTCTGTTGTCGTACGACAGTAGATAGTATCCGGTTACGATTTCGGACATATTTTATTTCGGATATCTGATAGTTTCGGTTATGGCTACGGAGCTCCATAACATCCTTAATTAAAACCCGTACATTGAATTTAACCATATTTGTTTTTGATACCTGTATTTGATATCTGTAATATTTGTTTGTGGGTGGATCCACGTCCGATACGCCATTGAAGCATGTTTAAAAAATAACATGTAAAAACTTGCGTGTAATCATTTTATAACCTATAAACCATTCGCATTTTTGTTAACCGCACTTCGTTCATACCGAGCCATCGTAAGCCTCGTGACTGTAGGCGATAACCTAACACGGCACCAAGCACGGCACTGGCACCCCACACCTATCCCACTCACAACCCCACGTTTGGACAGCAGGAGTGGGCGCGCCGGCCGCGCTCGATCGTGTCGCTGAACACTGAGATGACGGACACGCACTCCGTGACCGAGGTGACGGACAGGTCGCACGCGAGGATGTTCCACATCAAGGTACCCTCCTCCCTCTACTCACCGATACTCACTTCATTATGTAATCAAACTAAACGTCATCTCGTCTTATGCGTGTCGTCCACGAGAGTCACTAAGAAATTATCACACTAAAATGTATTACTTAGTATAGCTCTTTGTTTCACTTGAGATAGATACGGAAAAATATTGCGTTTATATGTATGTTTTATTGTACGAATAATATTATTACGAAAAAAGACATAAAATAATTGATCTTAAAATATGTTGAGTAAATTCAAATTTATTGCACAAAAATTATGACATAAAATATTTACTGATTTTATCAAGAAGATAAAGTTTTCAAGGTGTGTCAAATTGTCGTTTGGATACAATTAGAACACAAAGTTAAGGAAGTGCATGTGTCGGCAGAAACCACCTCCGCCACCGCCAGTGATGACGGAGCGGCTGCTCACCGAGGAGCAGGAGACGCTAATGGAGAGTCTCGAGCCCATGCCGGAGACACCCATCATGCCGGCCAGGTATGTCGTGCGGTCAACATATTTTGTGGTTATCTATAACATGCAAGCTTGATAAATACACTCTCTGATTATTTGTATACCTACCACCACCACCTACGAACCAACAGTCAATATTTTTGAATAAATTTTTGTTTATGACAAAGATATCTCCGACCGGGAATCGACCCTGGGTTCATTCATGATCAGGGTTACTACCGACCAGGCTACAGAATTGTTTCCGAGACCGATACATTCAAACGACATTTGAGTACAAACTTTTCGATATTGGCTATTTTTGATGATAGTGCGGGGTCTGCTTTCACAACGTCAGGGTGAACAGTGATGACAGATTAATTTGATAATCTACTCGGAAACCGGATAAAAATTGCCAAACATCATATTCACGCACTTTCCAGAACGCCATGGAGAACTCTCAATTATGCTCAGTCTCCTCACGATGTTTTCCTTCACCGAAACAACTGATAAGTCTTTACCAATGGTACATACGTAATTAATAACTTAGATGTGCGGGATTTTAATCCGGATAATAATTCAACCTTGGTCTGTCTTTGCTGATTTGTTTCAACGCCCATTTCCAACAACAATCAGCACGGCTCACTTGACCCGTTCAATTACCAGAAAACCAGAGATCACGTCGCACGTGGTCGACGACGTGTTCCTCCGCACGATAACGGAGAAGAAGACGATCGAGGACATCGAGCGGCACAAGCGGCTGGTGACTGAGTACCGGCAGGTGCCGCCGCCGCCGCCGCAGTTCGACGTCACCATCCGCAACCACACTCTGCCCGACGCGCAGTGGGAGAACTTCTCCGACATCAGCAGCGCGTCCGGGATGACGCTCACGCCCAAGATGGAGAGGGTGCCTTTGTCCTTGCCGCCGCAGAAGTTCATCGGTGCGTACGACCTATATTACGATTTTGAATTAGTTTTATATGAATTTGTGCAGTGAGAGAACTTTCACGATGATTCGTTTGAGAGGTGGTTTCTGATTGGCTCGCAACGCCATCGTCATAAAGCGTTTCGATTGTAAATTAGCTTTGATTTGATTTGATTAAATTAGCTTGGAATAGGGAAACCTTGAGATGGAAACTTAACTGCTACCGGAGTAGGTCTGGAATATATTATTTTTAGTTTTATTTAAAATTTTAATTCGTCCACGTTTTTGTTAACTATTTAGTAATCTTTAATTACTACGACGACCCCGTAGCCCAGTTGGTAGTGACCTTGCCTGCCGAGTGAGGGGGTCCCGGGTTCGATTCCCGGCCGGGGCA
>DWPT01001275.1:0-19252 GCA_018251895.1 Agathymus mariae mariae
GTCCATGGGCGACGGTGACCACTTACCATCAGGTGGCTCGTCTGCTCGTTTGTCGGCTATTAAGATATAAAAAAAAAGAATAAATCCACACCCTATGAATTATGTAACAAATTATTTTATATACATGTATGATATATAATAAAGGAGTTACATACAGACGTGTCTACAAAGAGGTCTGAAGCAATACAAAATCGAGACAGCCCGAACTGCATCCTGAATGCATAATACAAAAATCTCAGGAGCCATCTCAAAGCCATGCTTTTTGCTACTATGGTAATAACCTTGACTAAAAAAAACATCCTATCGATTCCTGTCATAGTAGTTCCATAGTTCCTGTCATACTGCCATATCGGTTCCTGTGTCCCAGCCATTTTAGACATTAAGTGACATGTTTCCTCGTCCGTTTGTCAGCAGGGTTCAGCAACAGCTGGTGTCTGACCTGACTGATCTGTTAGCAACAACTCTTTACACTAAATTAATTAAGAAATCAAAACATTACTTTACACCAGTGGATTAAGTAACAAAACTTTTTCATTTGAAACAACGCTGTTAAAACCATTTGACTGTCGTACATCCGCTCTCCGTGTGACAATGGTGCTTATCTACTGTCACAGTTTCCGAATGTGCAATGAAAACAAAAAATTTAAAAAAAAATGCTCGAAATTGTTTTTTCATTCACGTACCTACTTGTTACCTTGAACTGAAATAGTTGTGGTCGTTGAGGATGATAAAAATTTAATTACCTGAATAATTTGAACTTGTCTCTCAAGGGAGTAAAAGGGTTCACAACGGAGATTAATTGAATTAAGTAATTTTTTTTTTATCGAACCGTGGTTAAATTTTTACCCCCAATATTTATTATATTTGTAAAAGCGCGGACTTAATTTACGTCAATCGATTTAAAAAAAAATGCAAATCATCTTGAACTTCATTAAGTAAAGGCGAACTATTTAAAAATGACTAATTACCTACTTGTTTATGAGATCATCATATGAATCTTTAATTGGCCCGCTAGTAGACAACCGTCTCTCACAATGTTCCCTTTAAGACCACATTTAACCACGCAGGCCAAATGTTATTTAGCAGATTTCGCGCAACTTTTGAATGTTATCAAAAACTTTCAGATACTCAAGGTTTCCTCTGAATGTTTTACTGAAACAAATTATAATTAATTTGAAATACTTAATAACTTCAGATAGTGAGTGGTGTGAGCAGGATTTAAATCGCTATTTTATCACTGCTTACTTTTAGATTTGATACCTGTCACTGGTACCATTGCACAGCTGTCATTCGCTAGCGTCACCTACTAATTTAATTAATTTTAACAATTGATTCGTATACACGTGCTATGTAACTGTGTTAAATCACACACAATTTAGAAATGAGAATAAATTAACTAAAATACGGCGGTGCAACATGCGCATCATTCTAAGCCTATATTATAAAAAAGTAATTTTATTTTATTTTGCGTATATTCTACTATATGTTTTGAGTTCCACGGCTCATAATGAAATTCTACACGGGAAACTCGTATATCTTAGTGAATACACTCCACATACTCAGCTATAGACTCGATGCGGGTACAAATCGTATACAGCTGTTGTGGTTGCCGTCTCGCAACATCAAGATACAAAACACGAATGCCTGCGGGCAGGGCTACTGAAAGTGTTCCAGAACTGAACAGATGTCTTGTGTAAAAGAATTTTGTAGCAATTTATTGTACGGAATGAATTCAACATTGGTTTTCTACAGCCAATACAATGCTATGTCGCCGAATGTAATATAAAGCTCGTTGTATACTTCTGCGGTAGTAACAAAAATATTTAATGAACAAAAACAGGTTCGTTCCAAGATTGATTCACGTATATTGCGTTATGTACAATAAATATTACAAAGGTTTATCTGTGTCTCGAAAAAATTTAAAAAAAATTTGGGGACTTGAATTTTTACTCATTTCAGAGGGAAGGGTAAATGTTAATCTTTTGTTCTAGATTCAGTCGTGAATTGTGCCTAGGTTGCAGTTTTGAAGTGCTTTAAATTTACCAAGGGAATTTCCCGAACTGATTCATCTGTCGAGAACGTTTTGGTAGTACCTTTTTCATATTTGAAAGGTTTTGACATAAAACATTACAAGTCAGTATTTGTTACTTTTTGTTTAACCAATCGTTGTTTTCGTTGGCAGTTAAATTTAAAGTTTCCGCTGTACCGTTTGGACCGACAGGTACATCGGAACTTCACTGCGACTTTTAGGTTAGAAATTAATGTGTTTTCTTACAGTTTAATTGCTTTAAATTTAAGTCTTTTATTAGTTAATGGTGCATAATTGAAATGGAAATCATATTTTCTTGATAAATTACAATTAACCATAATAATTTTGACTATAATTAAAAAATTCATACAGCAAACTGTTCAACATTTGTATTAAACATTTTTCTTATTTAACTTGTTGTATGGAGCTCTGTTTAACTTTTTAATGGAGCGATAATTTTTAATAATAATTTCTTAAAATTCAATAATAAATTTAAATTAAATTTAAATTTAGTAGTAATTTTTAATTGACCACTGAAACACAGTTTATACCTATGCAGGACCATCATTCTCACGTACTCAACCATACTACGTACCAATACTCTGTTCCAAAATAGATTTATTATTATTATTATTATCTTTATACACATTTGTTGGTTCTACTCTAGAGAGTAAACCTTGAACTCTTGAGCCTTAGCCAAGCACAAGGGCCGATGTAATGATGCCCATGGATAAGAATTTCTTAATAACGCGATATGTATTAAGTATGACAGCTTTCTGTGAGATTGTATGTGAGCGAATGAACATCTAACAGTTTAGACTTGTGTATAGTGTGTAAGGACGTACTCCAGTGGTTGATAAAACAATAGGAACGGTTTTTACTGTTTTTCACCACTGTGTTTTAAGTTCGACAGCTAGATCTGTGTACTTGCTTAGTTCTCCATTGTGTTGTGGAATGTTACGAGCGTTAGGAACGGCTGTTTTTATCAGGTATACTATTATGTCATTTTTATCATGTAGGGTTATACCTGGGCGATTGTAATGAATTGTTTTGTCTGTGAGTATGGTTCTGTCCAGGTACAGTTTATAATTTGATGTGTCTAGTACAGTCTGAGGGGTGTCTCTGTTGTGCGGTGATTTTTTCTTGTATGAATTTATACTTGAATGCAAGGCTTTGATGGATGTTTTTTGCTACTTGGTCGTGCCGGTGTTTGTAATCCGTTTGCACTTCTGCTCTACATGCACCCGTTATTTGTTGGGTTGTTTCTGGTGAAGTTTTACATCTTCGGCAAGAATCATCAGATGAATTTGGCAATTTAATTATGTTTTTTATAGTTTTTTGCTTCAATTACTTGGTCATGTATTGCCAGCATGAATCCTTCACACAGGTATCCACGCTTGAGCCATTTGTTCGATGCTGTTTTATCGATGTTGATTTGGTTCAAGTCATAAAGGTGTCGTTTTACGCTTTTTAGGACCATTAATTTAATATAATTATTATAATTTTTTTTTTTTTAGTTGAGACTCGTCCTCATCGGACGATATTTAGGAATCTATCACGGGCCCAAGCCAAGTGACTAAGCAACGCTACGTTGTCATGATATGTGGTGTTCTTGTGATGGGTGTTATGGGTGTTTCGTATTATATGTATGTATATTGTAAGACCTGTATATTTATTATTATTAATAATAAAAAAGTACAACGTCTATCTTAAATATCTATTCTGTTACAACATCTCTTTAATATCTTGCATTATAAGTAAACCTCTAAAACACGTTTTATCTCCTGAAGTCTCATATCATATTGAAATATGTAAAAGTGCTGTTAAGATTTTTCTTAATAATGATAAGTGTATTTTTAATATGTATTTATACGTTACTTACAAACCCGATAAAATGTTAATATGCAAAAACATTATAAAATGGATGAACCTAAGAAAAAAACGCCTGATAAAAATGGGTTAGAAATTGTTTATGTAGTTCCTTCTTTTTATTGAAAACGAGAGTATTTGATGTTAGTAGCGTAGCAGATGGATTACAAAATAAATTTTACATTTACAAAATATTTTTTACATTTATAAATAAAATTTTATCTTTGCTTTGATTAGACATTATTAGGTCTCACTAGATATCATTTATAATCACTACATACTATTTTTCATTAAGATCGGTCAAGTCGTTCTTGAGTCATAACGAGACAAACAGACAGACAAAAAGTTTAAGAATGATCAACATAATGCCAGTTAGTTATAAAACAGACAGATACACTCTACAGATTTACATAATAGTACAGTTATATGGCCTAATTATCCAACATTCCATTTACTAATTACCACGCTCGGCCAAACACACAATAAAGCAAAATTAAAGCGTTGAGAAAATGTTAAATCACCGTAAATTCGAAACGTGTAACAAACGATATCAAATATAACGGTCAGATCTCTCAGAGGTGTACAAAGACCGTCTTAGAACGTTCATTAAAATCTTAATAAAACGCTAAAGTAAGATTGAGCTTTGTTAAATTTTGGACTCGTAATGAAAAACGTATTAACAATTTTAACAAATCGCAATTTATTTCTCATTGAAACGAGAATAATAGATATTCGGTGGAGAGAATGTTCTCCGTCGCGAACAAACTTTGCGATACTGTTATATTAACATAACGCTAAATCCAGTTAACTGTGCGTAGGGCTACAGTGAAATCGTTAATGCCAAATTTTGATATTGAAAAACCTGTAATTTTAATTTAATACCTGAAGAACAGACCTGAACCCTGATAACACCATAATAATCAAAACATAATGGTGACATTGCTGAAGAACGAATCGCTAAATCAGTTCTTTCACAGGCTCTCTCGTTGTAACAAAAATACAGAAATAAATATTTCGCGATGTATCCGTCATGACGAAGGATGGTATGGTATGCTATTATTTACACTAGTCAAACTTTTAAAGTTTCCGTGTAAGAGATGATAACAGTAAACTAAGAAATATATTTCATTTATTACAAAATATGATGCCCATTGTATCCCAATGTACAACCAAATTTAAAAGTTATAAAACTAATTATAATTGTTTTACTAACTCATAATGTCTCAGTTACTTAGTTAATTATGTTGTTTGCGGTATTTATTTCTGACCACTAGTAAACAGTAGAACTAAATAAAGTTAAATATTAGTAACTTCTCCTCTCTTTTACTCATTTACTTCATTAGCATAAAAATATTACCTAATGCAAATTGCGAATAAAACCGACATAGAACTCGTTAAGAACTTTATGCATTAGCGCATCTGACATTAGACCTGCTAGCCATCTAATTTAGACTGTAAAATTACTCCAAACGACAGTCAGAGCCTTAATTCTCTTAAGGCTGCGTCTGGCATGATTTTATAGTTGTATTAAATTACTTCCAGTGGTTTAAAATATAAATAAGTCCTCGAACTAGCATAAAATTAAACGTGAAAACTTTGACTATAAGGTTTATAATTTGATGATATATAGATTCAGCATCATTTCAGTTTTATTATTAGTAGTAAAAGTATAACTCATAATCATTCGCTCATAACTACGGCTTTTGTAAATGTAAATGGTAAGCCATCTACTGAATCTAGCAACATGGGCGCGATTGTGAGTTAGACAAATTTCTAGCTCAGTGGTTTTATGTCTGTACGTTGTCAGTCAGTAAGTTCATTGTACCTCTCATACATGCGGAATCGTTTTCTTATTTATACAGATTTTATATGAAATATTTATGATGAAGAACAACAACAGCCCATCATTAGTCCATAGTATATTTTGGTCCCAGCACTCTTCTTCCTAACACAAATGGAGGTATCAAAAAACCTGCTTAGCCCCAGTTTTAATGCATTTGAAAACAGTATGTAACGATCAACAACCACGCACACACAAATATGTTTACAGTGTTTACAATTGACTATAGTTATTAACTAAAACCTTGGTTAGTTACGAGGTTAACAAACCGAATGGTAACCGTATATTATTTCATTTAAATTTGTAACTCTTTTTGGGCTGTTGAGTTTTACTAAAGAATTTTTAAATATACGTTTCAAATTTTTTACCAGCAAATAACAATTCCAGCTCAGGAATGAACTGTAAAGAAAGAAATACTTAAGTTTCGCATAAACAGTCCTCAAGCATTAAAGATATTTTAAAAAAGCTTCTCTATATAAATAATTGAAAACTTTGCGAAGTGTTCGACGCGCAATCATCTCGTGTAATTAAAGTCATACATATTTATCGCTACATTTAAATTTAGTCCAACCCCACGTTTTCCAAGTCTGTTAGGTTTTCTGTAACATAATAACTTGAAATGAACTGCGGTTGTACAAAGAAATGATACCCGCTGTCTCTTAGGTTTCGAAAATTCCGCGGAGACAAAGCTATTTCTTGGGTTGAAAATTGTCCTATACCCCTAATGTAAGTTGTAAATACACAAAAAAATACCTTAAATTACTTACCGGTTGTAGATGTAGTGTTATACGTGTACAGACACACAAACAAAAAAAAATGTTTGGACAATGACACCGATAACAAAGTCTATCTACATTACAGTATTCATAAAATATTCAATCCATTGATTAGTCCCCGTTACAGTTATACGTATGTTATTAGACTATATATTTGGCGTCAGTTAAAAGACATTAGCAGCTCACTACAGTATACGATGAACATAGACACGGGCCGTAGGAATATACCTTATAATTCACAAAGGCATGACTGACGCGTTGACAGGCGGACAAAGAGTCGAACCTATTAGTAATAAACAGATCACAGAAGAAGGATGGCGGCTACTCAAGCAGATAACAACTCTATTCTAACTCTTAAATAGTAAGAAAAACCTGGTGCCAAAGCTACGTTTGTTATTAAGCAGGGCGCATCACGAGTTGGAGAGATTAGCTTAGATTCAACAATGAATAAATGGAACTCTTTGCATCCAAAAGATAAGAGAAAAGTTAACAATACATATGTCGGATTGACAGCATTGAGCCATAGTCAGATGTGTTCGCGAGCGGATATTGGAGTAGAGTAACATTTTCACAAAAGTTCAATGTTTCAACAATATTTACAAACGAAACACGGGACAATTCTTAATAGAGAAGCGCTATTTTTCAATACGGTTAAAACACCAGTGATGCCATGCACAATATAGGAAATCCAAATGTGGAGGTGTGCGATGGTGAACTTTTTTTATTTGTTTTATATTAGACTGTAGAAGTAAAAAAAATCATTGAATAATTTATATATTTACTAATAATAAAAGTATAACTGGATAGAATCTGTTCATGGAATATATTTAGGATTTGTTCTTGTAGGTAAATTTTGTTCTCGATATAGTGTTTCTGTTTAATCTGTCTGTCTGGCCACGTATCTTACTAAAACCACTGAACAAATACAGATGATACATGGCCTTTAATAACTGATATTATAGGTCACAATCTAAGATACCTTTTATCACGGAAAATGTATCTGTCCCCGCAACAGGAATAAAAGTTAAAATGAATAATCTATTAAAAGGACAATTAAAACAATGTTGACTGGCCCGCTGCAGCTATTATAACAAATAAATATGTTCGTATATTCACAGGACAAAAAACCCATTCCTTATGCGGGTGCTATTTCTAAACAGGCAAAGTTTTCTGAATCAGTTAAAAGTAATACAAATAAAAATATACGCACGCATTACCATTAACACTTAATGTTGTGTATAAATTGCCTTATGATAGTTTTATTTATTATAGCTATTATTACCATTTAGTCAAAAGCCAGTCATAGTGAATATTATTTCAAATATGGAAGAAAGGAATATCCTTTAATATAACAATAATATTTATAAATGTTTATTATGTAACGGGTACTCACAATACGTTTGATTTATTGCCTATATTTCGACCCAGTTGCATGAATCGTGGCGGAGAGAAACCGTTGACAAGCTAGTGGTAGATTATTCTATTTACCCTGCGTCTAGTTTGAAAATGGTATGACTAGAATATTAGTCAATGTTACAATTCATTTTGACGATACGTATTATAAGATAACCAGAACTAGTGTATTGGTATAAACGTCGATCTCCTGCACAGAATTAAAATTTTGCACGCAACTGTATCTTTTTTTTAAATAATGTATATACTCAAAATTAATTATCACCTCAGCCGCATCGGTGAAGATAAACATCGTGTGGACATCTACATACCTAAGAGTTCTCCATCTCAAAGTTGTGTTAAGTTCGTCAATCCGCACTCGGCTAGCGCCCAAGCCTATAGAATGAACTCTGCTCAATGTGAGAAGACACATGAGCCTAGCATTCCTGATTTCCTGATTCCAATATGATCACTTATTTTTTGATAGAAAATTATCCAACTCTCTCCGTACCAGTTTTAAGCCATATAGAAACGGAAAAATGTGATCAGTTTATCGTCAGCAATATATCTATCTTTAGTCGTAATTTAGAATAACTAAAAATATCATATAAGGAATAGGTTAATAAATTTTGTTAAATAATTTTATAATTATTATTGAATATTTATATAATTGAATATAACGGAGACTTACTTTGCCTTAGTCCATTGCAAGAGCATTGGACCACCTGTGCGAATGTATATGATGATGAAAAACGAAATTAAACAGTTATTGATAAAAAGAAGAAAATCCTTTTTTGCTTATAACTCTCTGCTTATTTTTACAAAATCTACCTAAACCTCACCCCTGATTTAGTAAGTGATGAAAAATACGTTTTACGTTGTAATTTTTTCGTAACTTTAAGTGGATTACAATGTTAATTTTATTGATGCGGCGAGCACCCTGG
Organism: Agathymus mariae mariae; assembly: GCA_018251895.1. NCBI lineage: Eukaryota > Metazoa > Arthropoda > Insecta > Lepidoptera > Hesperiidae > Agathymus > Agathymus mariae. The sequence continues at coordinate 8,851 of DWPT01001275.1, forward strand.
AGGATAGACGCGGCCCGCCATTAGTATTCTGATGGTGGAAAAAGATAAATCCGTTGGTGGAGCATTTAATTTATGCGATTTTTCTAGAAAAGGAAGCAAAGGCGGTATATCTTCCTTAACTAAGGGCCTTCACCTTATCGGCGATGTAAACAAATCGTATATTTTTGATGAGGGTATAGTGTAACTAATTCGTAGATTTGCAGTAATATTATACGCAATATTAAATTACAAATGATTGAAAGATATTTTTAACCTAATGGTGTAAGCGTTGATCTTTGGTATTGGTATTTGATACAAATATACCAAAAACTTCGATGACATTTCATTTTCTGTAGCGAGTAAAGTTATGCATTGATCAATGAAATTTTTATAACAAACTTCATCAGTTGTTTGGAACTAATGAACTTTGGGTAGAACAAGTTATTGGGTGTAGTCGACATAATAAATAAGTCAAAAGTATTTAAACAAAATTAACTTCTAATCATAATAAGCATTCATTGAACTAATTAGCTACGCTATAACTCAGTCCGAAGGTATCGCAAAATTCGTCACTGTTATATTTCTATGAAAATAAATATGTATACTATAAACATTATCACCATGGCAACAAATTGCAAGCTGATAAATGTTATTCATAACGATTCCGAAAATTCTTGAAACATACATGAACTTAAAAGTAAAGTTTATAAAAACCAGTCCAAAGAGGGTTATGGGAAATTAAAATATAATGATGATGTCCGAGTCAGGCTAGTATAACATTGTTGTTTATTGTAATTAAATCAGGCAATATTTGTTTCCTGTTGAAATTTTAAAACTTCAACAATCTGCATATAAGTGTCCCCGTATTAAACTCTTGATAAGAAGTATTTCGTAAATTAAGCTTTCAATGACAATGAAAGGAATTAATTAGTAAATTTTCATTAACATTATTTAATATCTTAAAGCGATATATTTTAATTTGATAAAAGTTAGTAGAACATATTATGTGATGCACCTTACCATGATTATATCTATTCACTGCTGGAAAAGGAAACTTATAACAGAGTTGATCACAGTTTGTGTTTATCTATGCAACAAAGACTATTACACCATGGAGCATGACATTAAGCAGCTGAACAAAACTCATAAACAAGACAATGACCCGTCAAGCAAAAGCCAGCTTAATGCATGGAGGGTGGTCTATTTATTGTAGAGTAGTATTAGACGGTAGGGGTGTCTTCATACTTATTAAATGCCATTACCATTATCATTAATATGATTAATCAATTAACTTTAAATATAGATCTTTTTTTTTTGTTTTTACACAAAAATCAAGTTAAGTGAAGTAAAATGAAGTTTTTATGAATTTTAAATAAATACGAATAATACATAAAAAAATTATATATTTTTTTTTTCTATTAATTGATAGAAACTAAAAAATACTAAATCTACTGTGTAATTTGAAAGAATGAAATAAAGACACATACGCATCGAAATTGTTACCTGTTTTGAATATTTTTTTAATTATTTACATTTTCGACATCCACCGATTCATCGCCGATAAATATCTCGACTCTCGAATGTAACCAAGTTCTCAATGTAACCAGTCACCCCTGCATACATTCGCATCATTAGGGGAGTGGTCCTCGTAAACCAGACGTAATGGGTTTTATCTTGGACTATAAAATTTATTTACACTTCTACTACATTATCGAAACCTCATTTCGTAATGTGCTTCCAAACGATTATATACTGTCGTGTGCGTATGAATATTTTAAATGGTTGTTATTTTTTCTAGTGATGTTAAAATGTCACCACCGCTCATATATGTATGCAACATCAGAAATCACTGCAGTTAAAACATATTTTAATGTTGATTAATTAAAGACGGAAAATCAGTACCAGACAGAAAAAAAATTTCAACACAATGAATGATCACCATGAAATTAAACTGGCTAATATACATACACACACACTATTTCTCAGTAAGGTAGCGTCAAAAATATATTAAATGCATCAAAGGACTCCTTATATCTCAAAACACAGCGTTCGGAGAAATTTAAAAATCTTTTTAGAATATAAATTTTGAGTGAAAATTGGGATGTAATGAACTTGGTCTATTCTTTACCTATTTCCACTCTCTGTAGGATAATTGTTAATCAAAAACAAGGCAATACAAATGGCCGAGTCCATAGTAAAATTCGCCTGTTTTGCTGAGACAACGGCTTATTGCTACGAAAGGATCCAATATTACACTGTATTACTTTGAAACAAGAGGATTCATATTTGACAAACAAATACTTTATCATTTATGATGAAATAGAATTCACTAACATGCTTTTTATTTTATGTATACGAATAAAAGAACATGTTCCTTTTTACATTAAATGACTTTATGCTTGACAACAATCGCAACTGATGGTAAGTGGTGATGAAGTCTAAAATGTTGACGCACCAACTTATAGAAGCCTATTCACTTTCGTCTTGAAGACTCCCGTGTCATATCGCCTAATATTGTTGGAATAATAACGAGCTTTTGTATTTGAATAATAGCTCATGTGGTACAGTGGATTTTTATACACCCCGAAATTATAGCCCTAAAACACAGAATAAATTTATTCCGTGTATACGTACAAATTGCGAATTTTTTAGTATACTTGATTCGAAGAAAATCGTGTGGTAGACATTTTTGATCCTATAAGGGTTCGGTTTTACCTCGACTGCATGGAAGGTTTTAAACGTAAAGCAAATATTAATAAAGATCCTGATCGTTTGTGTTGCCTACTAAAGTAATTTTAAACCCTTCTGAAGGCAAAGTACGAGTGAGTACATACTTGCCTAGCGTAGAGCGCAAAGCGAAACTAAATAGAATCTGAAGAGTAAATTTTAAATGTCGTACTCAAGTAGTTTTTAACTACATACAACTATACGGCGCAGTCGCTACGAAAACTGGCGACGAGCTAACAATATTACCAACGAATGTCTACTCTTACCTTGCCGCTGTAGTTTTACATATATTTTTCACTTTTATGTAACTTGCGACCAGGTAAGAGATTGTTAGGGCGACATTACTGTTGCAAATTTGAGTTCTGCTAGTTACGAACTTTCATAAATTCGACATCACGTTTTTAGGAGCCGTGGTAAAATGTCATTAAAAAGTGGTGAACTTTAACATACCTAATGTTATTTAACTCGTTACCTAGCAATATTAATGAATTGTAACAAATAAATTTATTTCATGAATAATAAAGCGTTAAAGAATTTCATGCGGAGATGTCTTCCAATTCCAGAAGAAGAATTTAATAAATAAATGAAAAATTTCTTCAGTACATTCAGTAACAATATAAGTTAATAATACTTACAAAGCTATATTAGAGAGATCGCAAGAAATAACTTTCTGAGAAGTGAAAGAACATTAATATCTGTCACATAAACATTTGCACTATCTCAGATTGAACTCGACAGCCCTGACGCAGCAAGTTTCTTACTTTGACGATTATTTACAATTTCGTGTTACTACTCTTTTCCAACACCATAATGATAAAAACACCAGATAGCACGAATTTATTTACCACGCACTTCGTTACGTTAATCGAAACGCTCCTCGTTCCTTCAATCCATTTTACACGTAGATAAACACGTGTTTACGTATTGTTATTAACGGCGCGGGGCCAAATTAATCCCAATTCCCAAATACAATCCCGCAAAATATCATCTCGATCTGGTGATCACTGAATGTACCACCCCTCCACTGCTTCAGGCTGCATTCCTGGGAATCGTCCCTTCGGTGCCATAACGAGTACTGTCGTGAAATAAATCTTCCCTCCCCTACTGAAACGATGCCGTTTCAGCCTCCTTTCAGGATGAGGATAAACGCCCTTTATTTTTTCGCGTTAGGACCCTCATGTGATGTAGTTTGATTGGTAGCTTTTATACCCCGATTGTGCCATCCAATGGTTAGTTAACTTTATTGTGCTAGGTGTTTTAGCTTTTAACAAAATTAGTTAACAGTAAGGCGAGATGAAATTTTATACGGATTGTTGTAAAATATTTGTCGTTGTAAAATATGTGAATGTTAAGGTGTTTGTTAAATATAGTTTTAAAATGTATTAATATATATATTATATATATATACATTTATATATATCAATACTGTAAAATAAATATTTAAATTATTTAGAGACACATGACATTCTTTCTAATATTTTTTCATTGAACATCTTGACATCGTTACCACTTTTTTTTAAATCAAAATTTCATTTATTATGGACTTTTGTATTTTCTGGTTTATTTATGAAATTCATATCAAAATTTTTTACTCTTCTTAACATCAATGAAATATTTTTACCGGAATGATACTTTGGGAAACATTGGTCATAAATAAAATTTTCATACATACAACGGAATACTGTAACTAATTCCTTGTTTAAGCCATTAGTAAATAGTCAATTTAGTATAAAAAACGACTTTAACGCGAATAACGAATCGGACGTACGAATTGTTACAGTCAAATAAATTAAAAGCCAATAGACTTCGTATCGGATACGAAACGAATTTCGAAAAAATTGGAGAGGTTTCGAAAATTTATGCTACAGTTTCACTCCTTTACAGAGACCATTAAAACTGTCCGTCCATCCGTTTGCAGATTTAAAGCAAACGGTCGACGGTCTCGTTTGTAACAAAAAATCGAATTGTCACTGTCGATTTTCCGACCATGTTTGAAAGAAACGAGCTTGACTTATAGTTTCTGTCTCAGAATTTTATCGATTCATATTGCCATTGAATTAGAGTTGAATTTGGATTGATTCAGCGGGAAGGTTAATATAATCCTATTACATTGTATATTTTTCAATGATTGCCATTAGAAAAAACTTAGGGTGAAAATAATTAAGGATTTTAATAACATGGCTGCAATTTATTGAGTCTAGGTTATTAATCTTAGTAGCATTAATAGAAGTAGCTAAAATCTTTGTAGCTTCTTAGGTATTCGTATCTGATAAAATTACACTTTTATTATTTTCTTTCTCAGCACGTCGTTTTTTGATCTTTCATCTGAATTATATAAGCGGTAGTTTAACTTCAGAATGATGATGATATTTAAAGAAACCAAAGCTAAAATTCCACGGAGAAGTTTTTTTTTCTTTTTTGTTAGTTTATTCACCAATGGTAATTCAAAATATTGCAATTATCTACGAGTACTAGTGAAAGAATATTTAGAATCAATTGAATATTTGTGAGTTTTAATGCATATAGATATATTTCTCCTGTTTTATTACAATGTTAGTATATATTAACTTGTTATAATAATTATTACTTATAATAATTATTGCATGGTTGTACTACTTATCGCTTACATAAAAAAATTATTTACCTTTTTACTCTATTTGTTTTATGTAGCTTTTTGACATACCATATACTATCGTACGTCATTAATATCCCAGATGTAATCCGAAGCGCGATCGTTAAGGGCCCTTACTCAGTACATTTACCGACAGAAATATTTTCAGACGAATGTCGGATACGTCTACCCAACCATAACTGTTATATTTTCCATATGAAACCCTATATCATGCCATGGAAAAGTAATATCGAACATCTAACTCTCGAACTTCTAACATCATTGCCTAGCTGGCGTAATAAGATTGAACTAGAAATGAATACTTTTAAACGCGTGAATAATATTCATTTATTTAAAACTCAACCATAAAACGTAAGGGTTCATAAGTAATTTCGAGCTAAAGATGGCGTTTATACTTCTACCACAGTCTAACGAACTCCTAACACAATCGACCAACGGAGACGTCAGGGCAGATCGATAGCGCTAGACTCGCGGAGTGATACACGATCCCGAAGCGTGCGGAGGGCAGCGGTAAATATGTCCACACCGAAAAATTATACGTACAACAAGCACTACAGATATTAATTATATTATAATATTATTTTATGTTATGTGATAACCCTGCCGAAATAGCGTAATATTTAACGGTGGCTAAACTGTAACGGCTTTTCATCGGGCATGAATGCGGTGAACCACTGTAAGTTATTATACTATGTATCCACCATAATCTTCCCTAAACTTTTAGGCAACGGAGCGCAGTAATGGTGAGTTGTGGCATTTGGTCATTTTGCATGATGAGGGAGGGAGAGACACAGAGGGTTAAACTACGGTTTGACCGTTACCTTCACATATCTATAATGGAGATAAATGAATGTCAGAGCACTCACTGGTATCCGTACAACCCGAAAGTAAAATTAAACCTGCTCTCGTGTAATGGACTAAACGTGTAGAGCATTTATTTTTCAATTAGGCATTGTTTTAAACTCCTTTATTCACGTGTTGTACGATATACTACGGAAGTAATTAGAGGTCAGATGTAAAGGGTGAATGAACTTTTGGAAAATTATATTTATGGATGTAAAATTATAAAGGAAAATTTTGTCAAGTGCGAGTCAACTCAAACATATTCGTATTCGATCGATGTTGGTGCAATACAACAGTCCAATACAACACACAAGTGATAAGCACTCAGTGTACGCCTACTTATATACAGAGAAAGTGTATAATCATAATAATTTTTTTTTATTTAATAATTACGTTATTTTATTAATAGAATTTAGAAACTAGGGCTAAACTTACAAACACTCATACAAATGTTAAGTTATAAATCTATGAAAAAACTAAAAGAACCTGATTGTTTATTAACTAAACTGCTTCATTTATGAAGACAGTGATATTGTAATTTAAAACTTTCTTGTCAAAAATGTATGCCTAGTTATTAATGTGCAACATCAGAAATGTATTTCAACTTAATTGAGGCGTAATCTATTTAAGAGCATTAAAGGTGCATTTTCATCATTAACTCAACGTATGTAAATGGCTGCCAACGCATCATATCGACATCACGAATGAGTTTACCATAATCTACTTGTTGCCTGGATTGAAATTCATCAGCGATTTTACTTATAGCCTTCAGGATATAAGCTCTGAAGCTAGCAGTAAAATTTAACTCACCTCAAAAATTATTGTTATCTTTGTTTTCTAAAAAATTTGATCAAAAAAATTTGTAAAGTAATCAACCGTTTTCAACATATTTATATATCTGTCTACATTTTTCGTACAAAATGGTAAACTAGACAGCTGCATCGAATTCCTTAATGGTTTTCAGAAATTGTATTCTGATAAGCTGTGGGATATTTTGTATCTGAATATCTTAAAGGCTTCCGAAGTTACATGCTTACATTGTACCCTTATTTACAGATTGTTTTTTTTTCATAGGGAATTTGTCATGGATACTTTTCGCTTTTTTCATGGGCGATGGACGAGCTATTCTTACCGGTTTATACCACCACAGGTTTTCTTTCGCATCAGCGTTGGCCCGAATCATAATACGCTTTCGCCCTATTCTGCAATCCCAAGGATGGGGTCTAATTGGACCTGTCAGACGTAGACGCAATCACAATGATGGCACTTGGTAGTCGGTTAATTGCCAAAAAAAGATGCATGGGTTTCGATCTTGAGATCAGAGCAGCCCCAGAACCGAACCCTGTGGGACAAGGCACAATATCTCCCTTGTTAACATCCACCTCTCTGTGCTTAATCGGGCGAATCATCTGGCTTAGCTATGAAACATATCAGAGATCACTGCATTGTTATCATTAGACACTGCCCACCTTAACTATAATACTTGATAGTGTCACACTTATTAAGAAGATACTTAGTCTCGATAATTTCTTCCGTCATTGGATCTTCCGGTCCCAAATTTTTCAGTTTTAATGACGCCGAGGCTCTGCAATTTGACCCCCTAAAGATACATAATGAATAACGACAACGGAGGATGAAAGAAGGAGGAAGAAAAAATATTTTGATTTAATTTATTTAGATACATATTATACTCCGTAATACAACTTCTGATTCTTGATGAAATAGAGGCAGTGCACTTTAAGTATAACTCTCAAAAAAACACAATACGTCTATAAATGCGAATTCAATATCTCATCACTGATAATGTAATCTCCAAATAGTCACGCACTTTGTTATTTTAGGTTTTTATACTGTACAATAAATAATAGCATTAGGTTTTATATTAGCTACTGTCATATTTCAACAAATTTAATTAGTTTTAGAAAATCGCTATAAATTATTTTCAACTTAATGGAAAATTGATTGAACGTTGCCCTTGAACTATGACACGCGCGATATTATAAAATAATAGGTAATTATGGTTTCTAAATTAACAATTAATCTGTCATTTTCAATGTTCCAATCAATACCTTAATTACTATTCGAATGAAACCTATTTGTTCCTGCTCAAATTAAGTTCAATTGATCTCAACTCAACAACTCACTACTACAGAATGAAAATGTAAAATGAACTTATTTTATGCAAATAAATATGTGATCCCAAAAGCTATATCCATCCATAAGTTTAAGCAAACCGCGTCTAGATGTGGCGTAGGATTGTTGCATCCATCTGGTCATCTAATAAGGTCACCCTGAAAAGTACAACACTGAGTTAAAAAGAACAAGCTGGCTTTGTTGCAGTTTGTTGGTTTTAATCCCAGTTAAAAACCTTAATCTTGACTTAAGGTTTATTAGAGTTCCGTACATAGATGTATATATTAAACCTGTCTGATTAGCTAAGAGCCTTTCATAAACAACAGCAGTAATGTTTTTTACATGTCAGAGTTGCAAAGGATCTGAGCCAGTAAAGAAGCGGTTCTTTCATCTCTTTTAGGCCCAGTACACTGGAATGATACTGATGTCCTTGGATGGCAGTGTCCATCAAAGTAAATGTCAGTTAATTTCCTAACTACCAAACTTAAACACACAATATACAAGTACGAGTTTTTAACATAGAATAAGTTAATACTTAATCTAATCTGTACAATATACATTGTGAGAATATTTAAAGCAAATTTACGATTCGTAACAACAAGTTCTAATCTAGGCTAATCATACAATGGATTAACACGTGTAAAGCCTCTTCAGGAAGAATCGGTAAACTTTTTAAATCTAATATTTATTTGCGATGTAAGGGGCTCGATGAAGCCGTGAGTGAAAACCAATCTACACTCCTTTGCAAAAAAACGGGTGGTTTGGATTTTTCAACATTATTGGTATTAATTTAGTTCTAATGAGGTTTTAATAGCCAAACTATGTTTATTTCAAATTCAAAACGTGTGATCTCGGCTGAGCGGAACCACATTCCACAGGACACCATGAAAAGCAAGGTAGAAAGCATGCCAAGACGATTACATGCTGCAAGGGAGGTCGTGCTTGTTATTAATTTTTATTTTTTATCTTTTTTCATTAAAACACCATAAAAATACTCTTAGTTTTATTTTCATTTCTGCAGTAGTGTCGTAAGAGGCGACAGAAGCCAGCCTGTTTGATGGTAGGGCTTCGCGTAAAGATTATATTATCAGTATTATTATTAAGTCGTTAATATTATTATCTTTTCGTGAAGCTTGCCTGGCTAGCTACCACCCTCCTGCTTGTGTCAACCGACTCGTCGTGTTCCGGCTGGGGGCTTGATAGCCAGTACTTTCTATCTGACTTACCTTCTTATTTCCTGACCGACAACGCATCAGTGATACCTTTGGTCGTGCTGATGTCCATGGGCGGCGGTGACCACGTACCATCAGGTGGCTCGGCTGCTCGTTTGTCGCCTATTACCATAAAAAACCCATAGAAATTTCCTTTTGCACACGACTCTCTATTTACATTGACTAAAACACCAATTCCTTGTTATCAGTTTTAAAAACTAGATTCTCATTAAGAAATTTCTAGTCGCCTAAGCCAATCACGTACTAAAAATATTAATATCATCCGTAGAAAAGCCAATGATTATAAGGTGCCCGTTTCTTTTGCAAAGTAGTTTATTTTCTTTTGTGGTGCACTTTACTGAACAACCGGAGTGGTTTGGTGCTGTGCACTCTTGAAGTTCATCTCCTGGATACCACCCAGTTTAACTCCAACGGTACTTATCGATGGTGGTAAGAGTTTAACCTACCTCGTTAGCTACACCTTCTAAAATGAACTATAAAGTATATTTAACGTGTTTCGGTGTTAACTTTGGAGAGTCATTTGGAAAACTCCATAACCGACAATGTGTCAGTGATACATTTGTTATTACATATGTCCACTGACAGCGGTGACCTACCTTTTGACCCTTCTGTGTGTTGACTGTTGGTATGAAAAAATATTTCTTATAATCGATATACTTTTAATTCTATGAGTTTGTTCAATCAATAAGGAAACAATAATTTGTAAGATTTTTAAAAAATATATACAAATTGTACTTTAATTCACGAGCTAAGAAACATTGGCACGGAGTCAAAGAGCACAAGCTGGCTAAGTTGCGGTTCGTTGGTTCGAATCCCAGTAAAAAACCTTTACTGAGAAAATTCAATTTAGCCTCGA